>RPOG01000306.1:29547-159208 GCA_008086565.1 Thalassoma bifasciatum | reverse complement strand
CACACACACACACACACACACACACACACACACACACACACACACACACACACAAACACTCATGTTTCTGTGTTAGTGAAGATTTTTCCTGGTAAACTCGGCGGAGTTGAGGGCAGAGACGATGATGAGTCACGCTGAAGGTTGGACTCTGAGGAGACGAGGACCTGAAAGAGCACAGCGTCTTATCTGTGTGTGTGTGTGTGTGTGTGTGTGTGTGTGTGTGTGTGTGTGTGTGTCCTGCTTCTTTTCACTTTCACCTCTTCATCAACCGTCCTTGTCACGATCGTGATTCATCGGCAGAGGAAACGGCGCTGCTGTGTTTTTCTGACCTCACCTGCAGAGAAACAGCAGGTCACACACACACCTGTCTTATTTTTAGACACACACACACACACACACACACACACACACACACACACACACACACACACACTCTAAATTAATATGCATCATGGAAACAGTGAAGTAGCTTCCCTGCGTTGATCCTGTTCAATCAGCAACTTTATGAGCTTTTCTAGAACAAAGACTCCGTTTCCCATGAGCACTAGCACCTACTGTCAGGAGGGGTTGATTCTTGCCACAATGTGCGTTTGTTTTGGAGTAAATGTAAAAGGATGCTCCATTGAAATGAATTGAAATTTCACTTATTCATTCCAGACACCTGAAAAAACACAAAGTTAAAGGCTAAATCAAGAGCTAAAGGCTAAAAACACAAGTTAAAGGCTAAAACACAAGCTAAAAGCTAAAACATAAGCTAAAGGCTAAAAACACAAGTTAAAGGCTAAAACACAAGCTAAAAGCTAAAACACAAGCTAAAAGCTAAAACACAAGCTAAAGGCTAGAACACAAGCTTAAGGCTAAAACAGAAGCTAAAGGCTAATACACAAGCTAAAGGCTTAAAACACAAACTAAAAGGCTAAATTAGAAGTTAAAGGCTACAACACAAGCTTAAGGCTAAATTAGAAGCTAAAAGCTAAGACAGAAGCTAAAGGCTAAAACACAAACTAAAAGGCTAAATTAGAAGCTAAAGGCTAAAACACAAGCTTAAAGCTAAAACACAAGCTAAAGGCTGAAACATAAGTTATAGGCTAAAACACAAGCTAAAGGCTACAACACAAGGTAAAGGCTAAAACACAAGCTAAAGGCTAAAACACAAGGTAAAGGCTAAAACACAAGCTAAAGGCTAAAACACAAACTAAAGGCTAAAACACAAGTTAAAGGCTACAACACAAGGTAAAGGCTTAAACAGAAGCTAAAACACAAGCTAAAGGCTACAACACAAGTTAAAGGCTACAACACAAGCTAAAGGCTACAACACAAGCTAAAGGCTAAAACACAAGTTAAAGGCTACAACACAAGCTAAAGGCTACAACACAAGCTAAAGGCTACAATACAAGCTTAAGGCTAAAACACAAGCTAAAGGTTTAAACACAAGCTAAAGGCTAATACACAAGTTAAAGCAGGAGCTAAAGGCTAAAACACAAGTTAAAGGCTAAAACAGGAGCTTAAGGTTGAAACACAAGTTAAAGGCTAAAGTACAAGCTACAGACTGAAACACAAGCTAAAGGGTAAAACACAGGCTAAAGACAGAGACACATGCTAAAGACGAAAACACAAGCTAAACGCTTAAACACAAGCTAAAGGCTAAAACACAAGCTAAAGACAGAGACACATGCTAAAGACGAAAACACAAGCTAAACGCTTAAACACAAGCTAAAGGCTAAAACACAAGCTAAAGGCTAAAACACAAGCTACAGACTGAAACACAAGCTAAAGGCTAAAACCCAAGCTAAATACTAAAACAGTAGCTAAAGGCGACAACGCAAGTCAAAACACAAGTTACAGGCTATAACACAAGCTAGAGGCAACAACACAAGATTAAGGCTAAATCAGAAGCAAAAGGCTAACACACAAGCTAAAAACTGAAACATAAGTTAAAACACAAGGTAAAGGCTAACACAGAAGCTAAAGGTCGAAACACAAGTTATAAGCTAAAACACAGGCTATAAGCTAAAACACAGGCTAAAGGCTTAAGCATGAGCTAAAGGCTAAAATATTTCAGAACACCTCAATGTTTTGTTTTTTACACAAATGATGGGTCATATGTTGTGTCTAAGCTGTAACGCTGTAGCTGCTTTCCATTAGCTGTAGCTGTATCTCTGGCTAACGTCTGTTTACATCCATGACGCGCTAAAGCTCGACCACCTGGATGTAAACAGTCACAGATATCAGGTTTTAGTGTGTCGTGATTAAGAGATAAAGTTGTCAGTTTGATTTATTTGGTAAAACTGACATGTAGGAGGACGTTAACTTATAAAGAAGACTGAAAGATGGTGGTGCTAGCTCTGCTAACTGTAGCTACACTCTGCTAACATTGTTTAGATAAATGTCGGAGTATTGAGGATCATTTTTTTGTCTTTCAATCCCCGATGAAAGACGAGTATTGCTGTTTGAATTCCAGGCCCACAGCTGAAGTTATTCTTCTGTATCTTCTCTTTAAAGCAAAGAGCAGAAACTCTTCATTCGTCCTTCACGCTCCGGTGCAGTTGTGTGTAAAAAGAGTTTATTTTTCTCCACATGTATGAGTCATCTCTTATTTTCTGTTAAATCCTGTTAGCTCTGAAACCGTGACGCAAACATTCAGACTTAAATCCTCCCTCTTTCTGTTCGTCTCTCAGCTTTCATGTCTTTATCCTCCTTTACGTAAACGACCATGCGTCCGCTCACAGAGAAAAGTTTGACGTGTCTGAGGAAGAAAGTGCAGATTGATTTGGCAGCAGAACAGAACCTGAGGTCCAGGTGAGAGACGAGTCCATTTATCGGAGCTGCACATGACAGCTGCAGTGTCCTTGAGCAAACTTTGAGTCCACAGCAGCAGAGAGGAGCTTTCAGGGAGAAACCACTTCACTGCAGATGGTGTCTGTCCTCTAAAACACTCCAGAACGTTCCCTCAGCTCAGAGAGGTTTGTAAAACAGAGAAACGGGTTTAAGGAACAGAAACGAGTCAGGAAACTTTTGCCAACTGAAAATATCCTGAAATACAATCACATGAAAAACTGACTTGAGCTGCAAACAACAAACTAGAAAAGCAATTTCTGAAGAAATTGCGCTGTGAATGCAGAAGCTGAAGCAGCTCACGCTGAACTGCTGAATGCAAAATGTTGAAGAAGAACTCAGGAACATGAACATGAAATCTTGGCTGAAAGGATGAATGGAATGAAATAATGTCCAAAATGAAAATGTAGATGGATGAATTAAAGAATCATCTGAATTAAAGGAAATGGATGAATCACAATGAAAGAAATTTATATCACTAGAAAGTTTGTTTGTGTGTGTGTGTGTGTGTGTGTGTGTGCTGTGTTGGTCAGTGATGCAGAGAAACAATGGCTGTTTTCCAAACCGCCTACTACTTCGGCTGAAATTCAGTATTTAGTAGGCAGTATGCGAAAACTTGCGAGATCTGTAGTAAACTACAAGTTCCTGGATGTTTCTACTGATCGGAGAAAATTTCTCAGTCTGTAACGGACCAGTCTACCTGGCGTACTGTTTCCCACAATGCACGGCGCTAATGGCGTTTGTCAGTTTGGGGGCGCTCAGGTTGAGGTGAATTACTGACACCTACTGGAATAAATCAGCTCAACTACAACACAACAACAAAAATGTGAAACGGTCCCAGAGATAAAAGTGAAGTGACAGGAAAGAAACAGCGGTAAATCTGCTCACTTCATCATGAAAGAGCTGTTTACTTTTACCAAATTCATAAAAGCCCCTAAATCATTTATCACTTTTTATTTTACACTAACAGCCTACGTGAGTAATGAGGACGCAGTTTTTACACCAGCTGGAAAAATAAAAAGTCAGTTGGTTTCAGATTTATTTTCAATACACGATAACTTTTGGTGCAAGATAAAAAAAATCAAATATNATTTCTCTCCTGGTCCACACTCTAAAATTCAAATCCTCACTCTACAGTTTGAACATTCCACCACATACACACCAATGTTAAACTGCCACATACACACCAATGTTAAACTGCCACATACACACCAATGTTAAACTGCCACATACACACCAATGATAAACTGCCACATACACACCAATGTTAAACTGCCACATACACACCAATGTTAAACTGCCACATACACATCAATGTTAAACTGCTGCAAGGGCTGACAAACTTCATGACATTTGAAGGAGTTTTGTGAAGAAACTATAAATGCTAGAAAGAAGCTGAAATATACTGAAGAAAGCCAAACGATGGCTGAACATTTTGCAGGTTGAATGAAGTTTGTGGCTGAAAGTATGACTGAATGAGAAGGGTCTGAATGAGGCTGAAGAATTTGCCGAAATCTTCAGAATCTGAAAATTTTACAGTCATTCTCTATTGAAGAAAAATCGCGAAAAAAGTGAAATATCTCAGAAAGTAAAGCTTTAACGGACAAAGAAAAACAGAGGCGTCTCCGAATTAATGAGCTGAATGTTTTGAAGTTTGAATGGTGAAAATTGGTTGAATTTTGAATTTTGACACAGAAGAACATAAAGCAACTATGAAGACCAAAAACTTCTGTTCTTACGTATTCATCAGGTGTATGACACTGACTTTTACCTGACGTCTCCTCCATCAGTAACACTCTGTTACTAAACTTAAAAACCTCCTCTCTCTTAAACCTGAGTCTGTTTTTGTTTTGTTTGTCTCCTCTGTGAGATGTGAAGGGCAGAAACGAAGCCCCGAGGGTTACAGCGCCGACATCTCACACCTCCAGACGCAGACGAGATCTTCAACGACTCCAGCCGAGCGTCAGAGATATGAGATGGAAAAAATATTCAGCAGGAGGAAAAAAAATAACATCACTGTGACGGACAGAATAAATAAACCAAACCAGGGAGAGAGTAATAAGAAAACTCACACAGGAGGTGAGAGAGAGGGATGTGGACAGCCAGAAGAAAATTAACTGGTGCAAAAAAACAAAAAGTTAAATCTGCTTTCTGTCCGTCTTAATCTGGAAAAATGAATTCTCCTGATATAAGGAGACATTCTGACTTTTTTTGGGCAGAAAACAAATTTGACACTGACGTTATGGAATCGGGTAAAGTGACATTTATAATAAGATTTCAATATTTGAGTCTATTGACATTTAATACAACTTCACCAACAGCTGCACTGCAAAAACTGAAATCTAAGCAAGTCAATTTTTCTTATTTGTAGGAAAAAAAAAATCTTATTTTTCTTGATTTGAGCCACATTCACCAGACCAGCTCATAAAAATGTCTTATTTCAAGTTATTAAAAGACAAAGTTTCTTGAAATTAGAAAGATGTCTTGATATAGGACACTTTTTTTTTTTACCATTGGTAGATTTCTTTTGACTTGTTACAAGCAAAGAATGAAAAGTGTCAAAAATTGGGAGTGAACGTAAAAAATAGTGAGAAAGTATTAAAAAATGTTAAAAAGAAGATAAAAGTGTTTAAATGTGTAAAAATCAGTCCCAGTTGTAGTGGTAGTGTGTTGTTGTTGTTGTGCTGTAATTAATGTAACTGCTCATGTTCTACAATGTTTGTTTAAAAACACAGAAGATGGAAACTAGAAATAATCACACAAAAAAAAAATTGCAGTTGTAGTATAGGAAATAATAATCACAGTTGGATTATTTTTGCAAAGCATTCAGCCCAAGTCTGCAGATATTCAGTCGTCTGGAGATAATTACAGGTTGAACTGACCGGTGACTCATTCATGCACCAACCTTCAGTTACAGAAACTCTGCATGTTTAACAAAAATACATGTGGACTTAATTCTCCTCGATGAGAGCGTTTGTTATGAAATCAGTCTCTGAAAATGAAGGCTGTGGTTCACAAAGAGCTTTTATCAAGCCGCACCAGCCGCCCGCTTTAATTATTTATCAGCCTATTTAAAACTTGTAATTAAGGACGGCATTAGAGCAACCATCATAAAAGGGAAATGGGATTTCACAGAGGCCAAAAGTTTACCAGTTACAGCTCGGACAAAGGTGAAAGAGTGAAATTCATTTGCAGTTAATGTCCTCTTAATGAATTTGCATGAATCAGAGTTTAGTTTACGGTCTTTATTTTGTCCCTGTGGTGCCCCCGTAGTCACTACTTTTTATTGAAGTTTTATTATTTTTCCTCCTTCAAACTCTGCTCTGGCTCCTGTCTCTTTAAGAATTGATGTTAAAGTTTCTTTTTCTTTCTACTTTTTAAAGCTCTACACGGCCTTTATGTTGCAGCTCCATCAATGAGGTTCTAGAATGTTCAACATGAAGGTCAGAGAACTTTCTGCCCCTTGATGATGTCACAACATGAAGGTCAGAGAACTTTCTGCCCTTGATGATGTCACAACATGAAGGTCAGAGAACTTTCTGCCCCTTGATGATGTCACAACATGAAGGTCAGAGAACTTTCTGCCCTTGATGATGTCACAACATGAAGGTCAGAGAACTTTCTGTGCCCTTGATGATGTCACAACATTCCGGAACTCAGAGAGCTTTCAGCCCTTGATGATGTCACAACATTCCGGAACCCTTTGATCTCCCTGAGTGTTTTTAAAGTTTTATAGAAATTTGGTCAAGCGATCGGAAAAGAGATTTATGAAGCAAAATAACACACTGCAAAAACTGAAATCTAAGCAAGTCATTAGGGCCCGAGCGACCGCAGGCGGGCGAAGGCCCTCTAGAAACCTTAAGGATTATTTATTTCTTCCGACACTTTAACACCAATTTTCGCCCCTTTCCCTTGAAAAAAAGAGCGCCACATTATGTCCTGCCCCCCCCTGACCACTGCAAAAAATTTGTTATTTTGCTGCTCAAAAAATGCTATAATCTTGCTAGCATTTAGCATTAGCTTAAAACGGTAGCCCCGCCGCCTACTTTGACTTACAAGTCTGAAATTTTTTGGCTACCTCAATCATGCCTTTACCACTTTTCACTGTTTTTTATCATTTTTTTCACCATTTTTGCTACTTAATGAATTTTTCCAAGTATCCTTCAAAATTTTTCTTGCTAATTTTTGTTGCTAATTGTCCATTTTAGTCACTTTTCACTTCTTTTTTGCCACTTTTGGACGATTGTTTTGATACCTTCTCAGTATTTTACCGGTCCACTTCTAATATTCTTCCCAATTTGTTTTTGTTTTTTTTGGTAATTTTTTGACACTTTTCACCATTTCTTGCCACTTTTGTACCATTTTATGCAACAAACTTTATATTTTCCAAGTTTCACCCCAATTTTCTTGCCATTTGTACTACTTTTTGCTGTTTTTTTGTCACTTTTATTAATTTTATTTACCATTTTTGCTACTTTCTGTATTTTTCAAAGTTTCCTAAAAAAATTTCTTCCCAATTTTTGCCCATCTATCATTTTTTTTTGCTAATTTTGGACCATTTTTTTTGCAAAAAACTAACTATTTTCTAAGTTTTATCCCAACTTTCTTGTCATTTTTGTTGACTTTGGCCATTTTTTACCACTTTTCACTGTTTTTCATTTCCTCCAAAAATGTCCTTGCTTATTTTTGTTGCTTATTGACCATTTTAGTCACTTTTCACTCTCTTTTTTTTTGGCCACTTTTTGAGCTTTTCTAGGTTTTATCCCAATTAAAACCAATTTTTGTTGCTTTTTGTCAGTTTTTACCACCTTGAACTAAGTTTTATTTCTCCTCTTTGCTGTTTTTGCCTCTTTTCTCCACTTGTACAGTTTCTTTTGTAAAGGTAGTTTTTTAACAGTTTGTCTCTTTGGTTGAGAAACTCTGGTGTAGAACAGAAAACATCTAATATTTTGACACATTTCAGGTTATAGAAACACTTCACTGCAGCAGGACAGATTGTGATTTAATCTAATTGGACTTTTTGTTGGTTTTCGTCCATTTTTGTCACTTCTCACTGTTATTTTTTTGCTAATTTTGGACCATTTTTCCCAACAAACTCACTAATTTCCAAGTTTAATCCCAATTTTCTAGCCATTTTTACCACTTTTCACTGTTTTTCATCACCTTCTCACAATTTTCTGCTTTTCCCTGAATATTTTAAAGTTTTCTCCAGAATTTCTCTTGCCACTTTTTGTTGTATTTTCCCATTTTTGACACCTTTTTCCTTTTCAGCCACCTTGTACCATTTTTTTTTCTTGCAAGAAACTGACTATATATCCCAACTTTCTTGTAATTTTTGTTGACTTTGCCCATTTTTTCACCGCTTTTCCCTGTTTTTCGTCACTCTTTTTTGTTTCCTCCAAAAATTTTCTCCCTAATTTTTGTTGCTTATTGTCCATTTTAGTCACTTTTCACTTTTCTTTGCCACCTCTTGGCCCAATTTTTGTAACTTTCTGAGTATTTTCAAGTTTCATCCCAATTTAAAACCAATTTTTGTTGCTTTTTGTCAGTTTTTACCACCTTAAACTAAGTTTTATTCCTACTCTTTGCTGTTTTTGCCTCTTTTCTCCACTTGTATAGTTTCTTTTGTAAAGTTTTTAACAGTTTATCTCTTTTCACATGTCATGTTATGGAAATATTTCACTGGACATTATGTGATTTAATCTAATTTGTGATTAATTGCCCAGCCCTGGTACGAACCGTCTTTATTAACATTCTGATTTTCCTCCTCACGCTTTAAATGGACCTTAGTGGTTTTTTTTTTTTCCAGATCTTAACCTGACCCTGTTTCCATGTTTCATTTCTCTTTTCCGTTTGTCTCTTTCTGCCTAATTATCTCCTGACAATCATCCCTGGAAAAACTCTCAACAACGAGCTTTAACTGCTTCATTTGCTTCCTCTTGAGTTTTTGACTATATCCAGTTAATTACCTGCCAACACACACACACACACACATTCACACACTCGCAGTTGCTGGTGCAAAAGTTGCCTCCTGCAGTGATGCAGCCTGTCTGTCTGCAGACGGCAATTAGAGACAGAGCATGAAAAATTAAGTGTCTGCGTGTGATCAGAGCACATTAGTGATGCACGGAGGGAAAACAGAGCGCAACAGCCGCCGAGGCTCCAGGCGACTCCTTTCTCTGAAATAATTAGGCGGCGTAACAAGGTTTCATTTCCAGCCTTTTCTATTTCGGTTTTCATAACCCGGGATTAAAAGAGCAGCTTCCAGCGGATATTAAAAACTTTCTCCAACAATCGTTCCGCCCTTTTGCTTTCTGACGACTGCCGGCGTCAATTTAAATGAGATTAAATGGAAGAAAAACTATCAATAAAACCTACAATTAGAGATAGAAGTGTTGTAATTGTTAGTTTGGAATCAGAAAGTCTGAATAAATACACGAAAAATAAACAACAAAGACTCTGAAATGTCTTTGTTATGGCTCTTAAGTCTACAAATTATTATTTACAACAATGAAAAAGCAGGAAAAGAGGCTGAAAAACAAACACAGGTTCAGCCAGAAGCTACAAAAACAAAAGTAGCAATTTCAGAATTAATGTGACAAGAAAGAAATTTAGGTTTTCAGAACATGTTTGTCCTGAAAGCGGAAGAAAAGAAATTATAAACGTTGACACTTCGTAGACTGACGTATCAATGAGGACGCAAACTTGGATGGTGCATTTATTTTTACTGAGGCAGAAACCTGAAGGAAACATAAGGGAAGTAAAAGGGAAACAAAAAGAAAACATAAAGGAAAAATGAAGGCAACTCAAAGGAAACATAAGGGACATAAAAAGGAAAAATCAAGGAACAATATAGGAAACAAAAAGTAAAACGAAGCGAACATAAAGGAGACGTAAAAGAAACAAAGGAAACATTAAGAAAAGGAAAAAAACTGAAACAGAGAAGGGAACATAAAGGGAACGTAGAGGGAACAGAGGGAACAGAAAAGGGATCATAAAGAAAACAGTAAAATCTAAACAAAGGAAACATAGAGAGAACATAAGGGAACAAAGAAAAAAAAAAGGAACATTTATGAAAACAAAGAGGGAACATAAAAAGACCATAAAGGAAACATAAAGAAAACATAGAGGGAACATAAAGGAAGCATAAGGGAAACATAAAGGGAGCATAAAGGGAACATAAAGTAAGCATCGAGGGAACATATAGGGAACATAAAGAAAACAGAAAAGAAAACAAAGGAAACATGGAGGAAACATATAGGAGTCATAAGGGAACATAAAGGAAGCATAAAGGAAACATAGTGGGAACACAAAGGGAACACAAAGGAAACATAGAGGGAACATAAAGGAAACATAGAGAGAGCATGGAGGGAACACAAAGGGAACAAAAAGAAAGCATAGGGGAAACATCTAGGGAATATAGAGGAAACAAAGAAAACATAGAAGGAACACACAGGGAGCATAAAGGAAATAGAGGGAACACAAAGGGAACATAGAGGGAACATCAAGGGGACATAAAGAAAGCATAAGGGAAACATTAAGGGAACATAAAGGAAACGTAGAGGGAACATAAAGGGAACATCGAGGGAATATAAAGGAAACATAGAGGGAATATAAAGGGAACATAAAGGGAACAAAAAAGAAACATAGAGGGAACATAAAGGGAACAGTAAAGAAAACAAAGGTAACATGGAGGAAACAGAAAGGGGACAGAAATGAAAAAAAGGAAACATTGAGGGAGCATAGAGGAAACATAGAAGGAACATAAAGGGAACATAAAAGAAAATGTTGAGGGAACATAAAGGGAACATAGAGGGAACATAAAGGGACCACCAAGGAAGCATAAAAGGAACATTGAGGAAACATAGAGGAAACATAAAGGAAACATAGAGGGAACATAAAGGAAACATAGAGGGAACATATAGAGAACATAAAGGGAACATAAATGGGACTCAAAGGAAACATAGAGGGAACATAAAGGAAACATAAAGGGGACACAAAGGGAACATAAAGGAAATATATAGGGAACATAGAGGGAACATGAAGGAAACATTGAGGAAACATAGAGGGAACATAAAAAGAACATAAAGGATAAACATGGAAACATAGAGGGAACATAAAGGAAACATTGAAGAAACATAGAGGCAACATAAAAAGACCATAAAGAAAACACAAAGGAAACATAGAGGAAACATGAATTTGTTATTAAGGACACAAAGAAAAAGGAAACATTGAGAAACAAAGACAGAGTCATAAAGGAAACACAAAGGAGACATTGAGAAACTTAGAGGGAACATATAGAAAACGTATGAGAGAAATTTAATGAATATAAAGGAAACATAAGATCTTATACCTTCACCTACGCATCAACTCTGCACAAACGTCCTCGTCACCTTGGAAACAGCTGTGAGTTCAGAGATGATGTGATGGTGTTTGTTGTCTCTTTGTCCTGTTTTTTGACGAGTCTCTGAGTCTCAGCTGCTTTTTGTGACCGTTCACTACCACAAACTTAGTTTCACCCTCGTGTTGTTGTTGTTGTGGTTTTTTTTTTGTGTTTGGGTCCAGCAGGGCGAGGAGGTTTGGGGTGTTTGATTTATTCCCTCACAGCAGATAAAAGCAGAGAAAGGATAAAATGTTTTCTCTCTCTCTCTCTCTTTGGTCCCCACTATTTACTGAGAAGAAAGAATACAGATGTACAAACACGCGCTCGCAGCGTTTATGCATATACAACTGTCACACAGCCCCCAGGGTTTGTTTTGTTTCATTCACACTGTTTAAAGAGGGGTATTGTGCTTTTTTTTTAGTCTTAACTCTGTCCCTCTGGTGCCTCCATCGTATCTTAAAATCTCTATTTTTCTCTCCCGGTGTTTTAGAAAACCCTTATTTCAGCCTTCATTGTTGGTTACTGTCTCTTTAAGGCTCCCCACTTCACAAACCCGCATCTTTCTGATTGGCCAGCTCTCTGAAGGCTTGTTCAGGGAGGAGCTGACCTCGGTGATTGAGGCCCCGACCCTTGAATACGTCATGAACTAGTTTGGACATCCTAAGACAACAACATAATTTTAAAATAACTCATGAAGATTTCATGACAATTTTGTGAAGATACAAAAAAAAATTGACAACATCTTAAAAGGATCTCGTGAAGATTTTTCAAGGACATCATGAAGATTGTTTCTGAAAATTGGTAAAGATCTTGTCATGATTTTGTAGTTACTGACTCTCTCGTTTGGATGCCAATGACTTGTATTTGTATTTATCACTCATATAAATGTCATTCACTCCTATTGTTGTCAATCACTCGTATTGATGCCAATCACTCGTATTGATGTCAATCACTTGTATTGATCCCAATCACTCGTTTTGATCCCAACCACTTGTATTGATGTCAATCACTCGTATTGATGTCAATCACTCATTTTGATGCCATTAATGGAATCGATGCCAATCACTGATATTGATGCCAATCAGTCGTATTGATGCCATTCACTTATTTTGATGCCAATCACTCGTATTGATGCCAATCACTCGTATTGATATCAATCACTTATTTTGATGCCAATCACTTGTATTGATGTCAATAACTCATATTGATGCCAATCACTCATATTGATGTCAATCACTCGTATTGATGTCAATCACTTGTATTGATGTCAATCACTTATTTTGATGCCAATCACTCGTATTGATGCAAATCACTCGTATTGATGTCAATCACTTATTTTGATGCCAATCACTCGTATTGATGTCAATCACTCGTATTGATGTCAATCACTTATTTTGATGCCAATCACTCGTATTGATGTCAATCACTCGTATTGATGTCAATCACTCGTATTGATGTCAATCACTTATTTTGATCTCAATCACTTGTATTGATGTCAATTACTTATATTGATGTCAATCACTCATATTGATCTCAATCACTTGTATTGATGTCAATCACTCGTATTGATGTCAATCACTCGTATTGATGTCAATCACTCGTATTGATGTCAATCACTCATATTGATGTCAATCACTCGTATTGATGCCAATCACTTGTTTTGATCCCAATCACTCGTTTTGATCTCAATCACTTGTATTGATGTCAATCACTCGTATTGATGTCAATCACTCATATTGATCTCAATCACTTGTATTGATGTCAATCACTGGTATTGATGTCAATCACTCGTATTGATGTCAATCACTCATATTGATGTCAATCACTCGTATTGATGTCAATCACTTATTTTGATGCCAATCACTCGTATTGATGTCAATCACTCGTATTGATGACAATCACTCATTTTGATGTCAATCACTTGTATTGATGCCAATCACTCGTATTGATGTCAATCACTCGTATTGATGTCAATAAATCGTTTTGATCCCAATCACTCGTTTTGATCCCAATCACTCGTATTGATGCCAATCACTCGTTTTGATCCCAATCACTCGTTTTGATCTCAATCACTTGTATTGATGTCAATTACTCATATTGATCTCAATCACTTATTTTGATGCCAATCACTCGTATTGATGTCAATCACTCGTATTGATGCCATTAATGGAATCGATGCCAATCACTCGTATTGATGCCAATCACTAATGTTGATACCAATCATTCGTATTGATGTCAATCACTCATTTTGATGCCAATCACTCGTATTGATGCCAATCACTCGTATTGATGTCAATCACTCGTATTGATGTCAATCACTCATTTTGATGTCATTCACTCCTATTGTTGTCAATCACTCGTATTGATGTCAATCACTCGTATTGATGTCAATCACTCATTTTGATGCCAATCACTCGTATTGATGTCAATCACTCGTATTGATGCCAATCACTCGTATTGATGCAAATCACTCGTATTGATGTCAATCACTCATATTTATGTCAATCACTCGTATTGATGTCAATCACTCGTATTGATGTCAATCAATCGTTTTGATCCCAATCACTCGTTTTGATCCCAATCACTCGTATTGATGCCAATCACTCGTTTTGATCCCAATCACTCGTTTTGATCTCAATCACTTGTATTGATGTCAATTACTCATATTGATCTCAATCACTTATTTTGATGCCAATCACTCGTATTGATGTCAATCACTCGTATTGATGCCATTAATGGAATCGATGCCAATCACTCGTTTTGATCCCAATCACTCGTATTGATGCCAATCACTCGTTTTGATCCCAATCACTCGTTTTGATCTCAATCACTTGTATTGATGTCAATTACTCATATTGATCTCAATCACTTATTTTGATGCCAATCACTCGTATTGATGTCAATCACTCGTATTGATGCCATTAATGGAATCGATGCCAATCACTCGTATTGATGCCAATCACTCATATTGATGTCAATCACTCGTATTGATGCCAATCACTCATTTTGATGCCAATTACTAGTATTGATGTCAATCACTCATATTGATGTCAATCACTCATTTTGATGTCAATGACTTGTATTGATGTTAATCACTCTTATTGATGTCAGTGACTTGTATTGATATCAATCACTCATTTTGATGTCAATCACTCATATTGATATCAATCACTCGTATTGATGTCAATCACTCATTTTGATGTCAATCACTCATATTGATGTCAATCACTCATTTTGATGTCAATCACTCATATTGATGTCCATCACTCATTTTGATGTCCATCACTCATTTTGATGTCAATCACTCGTATTGATGTCAATCACTCGTATTGATGTCAATGACTTGTATTGATGTCAATCACTCATTTTGATGTCAATCACTCATATTGATGTCAATCACTCATTTTGATGTCAATCACTCGTATTGATGTCAATCACTCATTTTGATGCAAACCACTCATATTGATGTCAATCACTCATTTTCCAATGTTAATCACTGAACTTTGTTAATTACTCCTTGTCTTATGTCATCACCCATATTGATATTAATCACTCATGTTGATCTCATTTTTACTTTGTTTACTCATCGGTTTCTTTTATGTCATTCTATCGTTCGCCCTGGTTCTTGCCTAAATAGTGACCAAAGATCTGGCTACAAACCACACACACACACACACACACACACACACACACACACACACACACACACACACACACACACACACACACACACGTTGAGGAAAAAGCTGATAAATTCTCCTGTAATTGGATCAGACGTGTTTTTTTCTTCTTGTTCTGACTGACAGCAGGAAGTTCCGCCTCACTAGACCTGACTAATCAATCCCTGCACACAATCAGTGCACCTGTCAATCAATACATCAGGTCTGTCCCAGTTAGGAGTGTGTGTGTGTGAGGGAGTGTGTGTCGTATTAAAGCTGAAATAAATAAAACAGTAACTGCTGCGAGCTGTCTGAGCCAGTCTGGACTGAAGGACAGGATTAGTGTGTGAGATCAATAAAGTGTGTGTGTCCTCTGTAAATAAGTTTTACCAGTGTGTGTGTGTGTGTGTGTGTGTGTGTGTGTGTGTTTGCTCATTCTGACATTCAATTACCCGCAGAGTGGAAACAGAAACCGGCAGACGAGCACAGACAGGAGAGAAGATGAGTTTTCAGTTTTGTTTTTCGGGCTCTGCAGGTTTTTTTTTTCATGAAATCACAAATATATTCACACACACTCCAAACAGACGTGAAATTCCCGTCACGGACTCGTCGCAGACAAAAGAGTTGTGTGAAGTGCAAAGTTTGTGGTCGGAGCTGGAAACTAATCTGCGAGAGTGTGATGAAAAATAAACAGAGAGCGAGAGCGAAGGTGTGTTTTCTTATCTGAGAGCAAACATCCATCACAGGACGGAGGAAAAGGACGTGACAGAAATCAGAGAAAGAAACTTCTGCAGCTGCGTTCGTCAATTTAAATTCACACATTTCTTTTCTTTACAAACACTGACACACACCTGATCGTTCTGGGTTTCTCACATTTCTGCGTCTGGTTGTCATGGTGATGTTTGTGTCGGAGAAAAAAAAGTCAGCGTAACTAACAGCAGGAGGTGAAAACAACATCTACAATAAAAAGATTTAGTTTGTGTGTGTGTGTGTGTGTGTGTGTATTTTCCTCCCTGGAAGTCAAAACCTCATGGTTGGTATTGAATCTTTGTTCACAGTTTGAAACAAAACAATGAGATAAAAACAACAAATGAGATATTGTGGTTTGTATCAGAAAACGAGTGATTAACTCAAAATAAATGATTAACATCAAAAGTGGTGATTGACAAAAAAAAAATGAGTGATTGACGTCAAAGCGAGTGATATATAAAAAATTATGAAATGAGATCAAAATAATGGAGTTAAAAAATGCTAGAATTAGACAAAAAATATTGATTGACAACAAAATGAGTAATTGAAATCAAGCCAAAAGAATGAGTCAAAAATGATGAAATGAGGTCAAAATGTTAGAGTGAGGTCAAAATCATAAAATTGGATCAAAATTTCTGAGGGATCAAATGATAGAATGAGGTCAAAATGGTAAAATAAGATAACAGTGGTAGAATAAGGTCAAAATGATAAATAAGATAATCATAGAATAAGGTCAAAATGAAAAAATGAGATTGTGATACAATAAGGTCAAAATGATAAAATAATATATCAGTGATAGAATGAGTTCAAAATGATAAAATAATATAAAAGTGATAGATTGAGGTCAAAATGATAAAATATCAGTGATAGAATAAGGTCAAAATGATAAAACAAGATAACAGTGATAGAATGAGGTCAAAATAATAACATAAGATTGATAGAGAGAGGTCAAAATGTTAAAAAAAGATAACAGTGATAGAATGAGGTCAAAATGCTAAAATAAGATAACAGTGATAGAATGAGGTCAAAATGATAAAACAAGATAATGATAGAATAAGGTCAAAATGTTATAATATCAGTGATAGAATGANGTGTGTGTGTCTTGTTGCGCTCACACCCTGGGAGCTCGGCTTAATGATGTTTTGAGAGCAGTGTGGTTTTCTCATTTGCACTTTGAGACGAGTGTGTGAGTGTGTGTGTTTGGTGTCTTCCACAAAGAGCAGAGTGTGACAGACGCCACATGAGGACACACACACACACACACACACACACACACACACACACACACACACACACACTCAGGCTGTTTTCCAAACCGCCTACTACACTAGCGATGCCTACTACTTTGGCTGAAATTCAGTATTTAGTAGGCAGTATGCGAAAACTAGCGAGATCTGTAGTATACTACAAGTTCCCGGATGTTTCTACTGATCCGAGAAAATTTCTCAGTATGCAACGGACCAGTCTACCTGGCGTACTGTTTCCCACAATGCACGGCGCTAATGGCGTTTGTCAGTTTGGGGGCGCTCAGGTTGAGGTGAATTACTGACACCTACTGGAATAAATCAGCTCAACTACAACACAACAACAAAAATGTGAAACGGTCCCAGAGATAAAAGTGAAGTGACAGGAAAGAAACAGCGGTAAATCTGCTCACTTCATCATGAAAGAGCTGTTTACTTTTACCACATTCATAAAAGCCCCTAAATCATTTATCACTTTTTATTTTACACTAACAGCCTACGTGGGTAATGAGGACGCAGTTTTTACACCAGCTGGAAAAATAAAAAGTCAGTTGGTTTCAGATTTATTTTCAATACACAATAACTTTTGGTGCAAGATAAAAAAATCAAATATGGCGATTTTGCTGTATTTTATACCTTTACAAATGTGATAAAATCGGGACTTTTATCTCTCCCTGAATTTGTTGTTTTTCTAAATGAATTAAAATGTTCCTTGAACCACTAAAATAATGAAAAAACCATAACAATTCTCAAAAAAATTACAACTTCCTTCACATGCTTAATTTCATTTATTTATTTTCCTCTGTTTCTCATTGACATCTAATTTAACTTATCTACTTTTATTGGTCCTGTAACTTCACCACTGATTGATGTGGTGAATTAATGACTGAAATGCCAAATGTACTCATGGTTTACTTATGATGAAATTAAACATTAGAAAAAAATCCATCAGCTCCACTTCCTGAAATCCAGAGTAGTATACGACTAAACAGGTCCAACAAAACAGTCACACTACATACTACATGTGGAAGTAGGAGGTAGTAGGCAGTGCCTACTACCTACTACTGTAGTATGTAGTATGTAGTAGGCGGTTTGGAAAACAGCCTCAGAGTCTCAGTCTTGGTTGTTTTGCTTCGTATCAGGCTCCAGTTAATTTACACGGCGCTGTTGGTGATGTGGTTTGAAGTCGAGTTCATTATTTCTGTTCAGGAGCATCAGAAGTTTTTTTTTTTTTTAAGGACGTCCTCGAAACAAAGAATTAATTAACAAAACTGATAAACACTCACTGAATAAACAGGCCTCATATGGACCCAGAGAAAACACAAACATGAGACTTTTATTCTGAAAAGCTGCAACAAGAGAAATAAAATCTGTGCAAGATGACAGCTGAGTGTGTGTGTGTGTGTGTGTGTGTGTGTGTGTGTGTGTTTGTGTGTGTGTTTGTGTGTGTGTATTCTGCTGATGCAGCGTTCAGACGTGTGAGACTCCTCAGACCAAACAGCAGAAAACTCTGAATAAATTAAACTGTTTGTTACGACTGACAAGAATATGAAGCGATATTTCTGTCAGTTCATTGGATAAAAATGAAAACCTGGCTTTGTTAAGTTTCATTTATTTTTTTTTGGCCCATATGTCAAAATTTGAGATAAAAAATTCAATATTATGAGTTAAAAAGCCAAAATTACAAATTAAGAAATTATGAATTAAAAGGTAAAAAATAAAGAGATTAAAAAAAGCAAAGTTATGGGATAAGAAGTGAGAATTATGAGTTTAAGAGTCAAAATAATGTGTCAAAAGTTAAAAATTATGAGATTAAAATTCAAAATTATGGCAATAAATGGCAAAATAATGAGTTTTAAAGTCAAAATCATTAGTTGAAAAGTAAACATGAAATAAAAAGTCACAATTATGAGTCGAAAAGTCAAAGTCATGTTTTTAAAAGGCAAAATATTGAAATAAAAATCAAAATAAGTGGAAAATTAAGAAAAAATTATAGCGTCAAAGTCAAAATCATGAGTTCAAAAATAAACATCAAGAAATATAAAGTCAAAATTCTGAAAAAAAAATGAAAACCTGGCTTTGTTAAGTTTCTTTTTTTTTTTTTTGGCCCATATCATGTCAAAATTTGGGATAAAAAATTCAATATTATGAGTTAAAAAGCCAAAATAACAAATTAAGAAATTATGAATTAAAAGGTAAAAATTGTGAGGTAATATGGTCAAAATAAAGAGATAAACAAAAGCAAAATTATGGGATAAGAAGTCAGTATTATGAGTTTAAGAGTCAAAATACTGTGTCAAAAGTTAAAAATTATGAGATTAAAATTCAAAATTATGGCAATTAATGGCAAAATAATGAGTTTTAAAGTCAAAATCATTAGTTGAAAAGTACACATAAAATAAAAAGTCACAATTATAAGTCAAAAAGTCAAAGTCATGTTTTTAAAAGGCAAAATAATGAAATAATCAAAATAAGGGGAAAAATAAGCAAAAGTGTAGTTTTAAAGTCAAAAACACGAGTTAAAAAATAAACATCAAGAAATATAAAGTCAAAATTATGTGTTAAAAGTTTTTGTCTTATGAAATAAAATTCAATATAATAGGGAAAAATTCAGTGAAACATCAAAATTTTTAAATTAAGAGTCAAAATCATTGGATAACTGTCATAATTTGAGATTAGAAGTAAAAATCAGACCCAAAAAGTCAAATGTCGAGATAAATGTTCAAAATTATAAGTTAATTAAGTAAAGCTTTAAGAAAGTGTTCCAAATTATGAGATAAAAGTTGAAATTATGTGATGAAAAGTCAAATTTTGTTCGATAATTTGGTAAAATTTGAGATTTAAATTTGTAATTTTATATTTCTCAAACTGAAACTTCATCTCTGGTGAAAATGTTTGAGCTTTTCTTCTTCTTCTTCTTATCAACCCTGTTATAAACTCAACCACTTCCTCCGGACAAACCAATTTAGTATTTCCTGTCACGCCGGCGCCAAAACCTCTGAATCAATTAGCGGTGACATTTCTCAGGACTGCCAACAGAACGCCGCCGCCGCCGCCGCGACGCCGTCCAAGAAAACTGGATGAGTAAGAGCTGTCAGTGAAGGAGGAAGAGTTTCAGATAAAAACCGATCTGAAATGTTAAACATGTGAGAGAAAGAAAGAAAGAAAGAAAGAAAAAGAGGAATCTGTGACCTCGTTCTAGCAAAGAGGAAGTCAAAGCGCCACTTCCTGTGATAAGTGCAGAAGATAATTATATGTGTCAAGAGAATTTTTTACATGGTTTTGAAATTATGAAATTCTGCACTAATTCTCTTTGAGGGCTATTTTTTCTTTTAAATAGTAACATTAGCCATTAAAATTGAAATTAAAGATATTTCCTCCTTCAAACTCTGCTCTGGCTCCTGTCTCTTTAAGAATTGATGTTAAAGTTTCTTTTTTTCTAGTTTTTAAAGCTCATGGCCTTTATGTTGCAGCTCCATCAATGAGGCTCTAGAATGTTCAACATGAAGGTCAGAGAACTTTCTGCCCTTGATGATGTCACGACATTCCGGAACTGAGAGCTCTCTGCCCTTGATGTGATGACATCATCAAGGGCAGAGAACTTTCTGTCTTTTGTGGCGAAAGGTGACAAAAACAGCAGGACGAAGCGATAAAAATGAGTTGTAAGTAGCAAAAAATGGTAAAAAGTGAGAAAATTTGGCAAAGAAAGCGGCAAAAAAAAAATTGGGAAACATTTGCCAAGTAGCAAAAAAATGTCCAAAAAGAGGCAAATAAGAGTGAATATTCCCACAAGAAGGAGCAATAAAAATGAGTTTTAAGTGGCAAAAATGGTAAAAAGCAAGAAAATTTGGCAACAAAAGTGGCAAAAAATGTGGAAAATATTTGGAAGGAAGCAAAAAATGGTCCAAAAAAGTCAAGAAGAAGCACTTAAGTTCTTTTTAAGTGGCAAAAATGGTCAAAAGTGAGAAAATCTGGCGAGGGAAAAGGCAAAAAAAAAAGGAAAATATTTGGAAAGAGGCAAAAAAATTGTCCCAAAGGGCAGAAAAATGACTTCAAGGAGAAGCATGAAAATAAGTTTCCAACAGCAAAAATGGCCAAAATCAAGAACATTGGGCAAGAATAGTGGCAAAACATTGGAAAATATTTGGGAAGTAGCAAAAAATTGGTCCAAAAGAGGAAAAAAGAGGGGGAAAATGACTTCAAGGAGAAGCATTAAAATTATTATTTAGTGGGAAAAATGGTATTAAATGGTCTAAAGGGAGAAAACCTGGCAGGGGAAAACGCAAAAATTTGGAAAATATTTGGAAAGTAGCAAAAAAAATAGTCCTTAAGGGCAGAAAAATGACTTCAAGGAGAATCATTTACTCTGTCTCTTTAAGAATCAATGGTTAAATCCCTTTTTTATGTTGCAGCTCCATCAATGAGGTTCTAGAATGTTCAACATGAAGGGCAGAGAACTTTCTGCCCTTGATGATGTCACAACATTCCGGAACTCCCTGAGTTTTTTAAAGGAAATTTTAAATTTAGAGTAAAAACTTTAAGCTTTAAAGTACTTTTTCGTTTTTTTTTTATTGTTTTATTAACGTTTAGTTATTGTTTTTGCGTCTAATTTTAAAAAAATTAGTTTAGTTTAGTTTAAAGGCTGTGCCTCTAGAGTAAAGAAAGTTTGTGGGGCCTTGTTAGAGCATTTCTACCAGTAATGTAACAATGACATGAAATGTTTCCGACAAATTAAAGCAATTTAAAAAAAAAAGAAAAAGTTATCACATTTTAGCCTCAGCATCTGTTACGCTGTCAACTAGTTATTACATTTTGGGTTTTATTACATTTTTCTATTATGTTTAGGGTCTTTGTTACTAATCAAGCCCTTAAAAGTCTTAAAGAGACAGCAGCCAAAATGAAGTGTTTCAGACAGGGGTTGAAATTAAGGTTAAAAAAGAGATTTATTTGAGCTGTAAATCATATAAACATACTACGGTAGCTCCAAAGGGACAGAATGAAGACTAAAAAAAAACAATGATACCCCTCTTTAATTTTTACTTAACACCAGGTAATAGAAGGGAATGACCTGCAGACTAGAATTAAACCCGTCCTGTGCCTATAACTGCACAAACTGTCCCGTTGTTGAGAGCGGGTTCACTCCCTCGCCGCTCGCCGCGACCGCAGGAAAACATACTTGTGGTCGCGTGTTGTTGCTGCTTTCTTTAACACGTGGTCTGTGGCTCGGCTTTTGCAGACACCACTTTGCAGACATCAGGAAGGTTATTTTCTCGCTGCTGTGCCAGTTCCTGCTTCTTACATAACCACCTGCAAAGTGAGAGTCGCCTCGACCGGAGGAAACGACGCTCGGCTGAAGAGAAACAGTTTGATGTTTGATGTTTCTGTCGTGGATTAAATCGTTAAAGTGGAGCTTCGTCCTCTGTTTCTGTCTCTTCGTTATTGGCCTCTTTTAACCTCTCTCTCCTTATATCGCTGAGTAAAGCTTGTTCAGGCTGACTCAGCGTTTCTTTATCAACCCTCCTCTCCGATGGGGAAAAGCTTTATGCAACGCTGTGTCCTTTTCCTCCTCCTTTCTTTCTTTCTTTCTTTCTTTTTCCTCTTCAGCTTTGATGTTATTGGAGCGTCATCTAATGCAGCAGATAACAAAAAAAAATCGCACTGATTCTCTCTGAGGGTCACACTTTTAAAAAATGACACCAGACCCTAATAAATTAAAGATATCTGAGACTTTTAAAAACAGCCTCATACCAATTTTCTGCGACGTTATCATCTGTTGTGGAGCTTAAATATTTTTATGTATGACTCTGTTTGCGCTCTAATATTGTGTCAACGGTTGATACTGTTCCACGTTCCACATGTAAGTGCATTAATTCATTCTGCACTTACACATTAATTCGTTCTGCACTTACACATTCTGATATTAACCTTCCTCATTGAACACTGACGCATTTTGCACCCACCCATTCCGCACTAACACACTACACACTTGCGCATTCCGCACTTATGCATTTTGCTCTTACACATTCATTCATTCTGCACTTTCCTATTCCGCACTTACACATTCAACACTTACACAATACGCTCTTATGCATTCAATCATTCCATACTTGCACATACATTTAGTCTGCACTTTCCTATGCCACACTTACACATTCATTCATTCCGTTCTTACACATTCTTTCATTCTGCACTTTCTTATTCCACACTTACACATTCAGCACTTACACATTCCGCACTTACGAAGTCACTCATTCTGCACTTTTGCATTGATTCATTCTGCTCTTACACACTCCACATTTCTTTATCCAGCACTTACACATCTGGGTCTTACGCAAGCACGTACACAATGCACATACACATTCTGCACCGATGCATTCAGCACTAATGCATTAAGCCCTTATGTATTCCATACTTTTCCATTCAGCACTTACACATTCTGCACTTATGCATTTATTCATTCAGCACTTACACATTCATTCATTCTGCACTTTCTTACTCCGCACTTACACATTCCGCTCTTATGAATTCACTCATTCTGCACTTACACACTCCACATATATGCATCCTGTACTTACGCATCCGGCTCTTACGCAAGCACTAACACAATGCACATACACATTCTGCACTTATACATTCTGCACTGATGCATTCTGCACTTTCGCATTAAGCCCTTACGCATTCCACAATAACGTATTCTGTACTTACACATGCTTACACAGCACTTACACATTCTGCACTTACGCATTAATTCATTCTGCACTTTCCTATTCCGCACTTACACATTCCGCACTTACGAATTCACTCATTCTGCACTTTTGCATTGATTCATTATGCTCTTACACACTCCACATTTGTTGATCCAGCACTTACACATCTGGGTCTTACGCAAGCACGTACACAATGCACATACACATTCTGCACTGATGTATTCAGCACTTTCGCATTAAGTCCTTACGTATTCCATACTTACACAATCAGCACTTACACATTCATTCATGCCGCACTTTTTGCAATGATTTAGTATGCACATATGCATCCCGCACTTTTCCATTCAGCACTTACACGTTACACATTTTCACATTCCGCACTAACACATTCTGCACTTATGCATTTATTCATTCCGCACTTACGCATTAATTTATTTCGTACTTACACATTCCGCTCTAACGCATTCACTCATTCTGCACTTTTGCTTTGATTCATTATGCTCTTACACACTCCACATTTGTGCATCCAGCACTTACACATCTGGGTCTTACACAAGCACTAACACAATGCACTTGCACATTCTGCACTTTCGCATTCAGCACTTACACGTTATACAATTTCACATTCCGCACTTATGCATTTTGCTTTTACGTATTCAGCACTCACACTTAAATTCATTTCCCACAATCACATCGATTCATTCTGCACTTGAACATTTTGCACTTATGCTTGTAGCACTCACACATTCAGCACTTAAACATTTCCTATTTATGCACTCTGCACTTACACACAGCACATACAGATTTTGCACTAATGCATTCATTCATTTCTGCACTTACACACTTGGCGCATCATTATTTGTCAGCGACAGAAAATCTTCTCTGTGGGAACAGATTGTGACACTAAGAAAAAACAAATAGACGATAAAAAAAGTGCAAATATTGTTGAGTAATGTTTCTGGTTTCCTGTCAAATATTTAGCTCACAGTTGAGTTTATTTGTAGTGGACAAACACGAGTCTGTGTTCTGTTTCCTGTGTCTGTTTTTAGTCCGACTCTCGGTACAAACTTCGTCTCTGTCTTTTCTCGTCCCGCGTAAACAAAGCGCCGCCTTCGTTCGTTTCGCGGGAAGGAACAAGCGTTTGTCTGTGAGCGAATCGAGCTGCATTGTTTTCTGCGACCACGGCTGACAATGTCGCCAGCTCTGTTTGAACTGAGCCTGAACCCTCACACACACACACCAATTACGCACTCACACACACATTTTTTAAACTTTTCAACCCGTAGTTAAAGAGAAAAGCTCACACACATTCAGAGATAAAGATCAGCTCACAGCAAAGAGATTTGACTCGTCGAGCTGTGGATAAAACAGCCTCCAGCAGCAATAAACGAGCCCAGTGTGTGTGTGTGTGTGTTTATGGAAGTGTGTGTGTGTGTGTGTGTGTGTGTGTGTGTTTGGGTGCCTGTATTGTCAGGAGCTTAGTTTCCAGTCGGCCTTTTTTTTCCCTGACGGTCGAAGCTGCTGCTGTCGGTGATAAGACGACACTTCAAGAGTTCAGGAAACAGGATTTAACACACGCCACGCTTTTTATATTTACATTAAACGCTGCTCATTACGGCAGAAATTTAACCGAGTGCGACATTAAACATGACATTTGTACGAATCAGCAAAAAAGGCGCTGAGGCGGTTTAGCTACAGTGTCTCCAGAGGGACAAAATAACATGTGATTTAAAGAAAAAAACATATAAAATGCATCAACATTAGATTTTAATCCCTTACAAACTAAAATCTGAGGGACCTCAAACACCTGCTCCTCGAGTCGACTGACCAATCAGAATGAAGGTGGTCTATGGAGTGGATAACCTTAAAGAGACAGAGGCAAAAATAAAAGTTTTCTAAAACACTAAAGAGAGAGAAATATTTAATTTCATAAGCTGTAAGGGGTAGCAGAGTATGGAAGCCCATTTCTGCCATTTAGAAAAATCAAAATAAAATCTTGACTTAATAAGATTTTCTTTTCTTGCCCATATAAAATTGAAATTTAAAGATAAAAAGCAAAAATTTGAGATTATGAAGTAAAAATTTTGATATTATTTTACTCTTCTTTTATTTATTTCTATGTTGAAAAATAATTTGACTTTCTCAAATGTTCATTTAAATATCATATTGTGAGAAAAAATTGTTTATAGTTATTAGGAATTCCTGTACAATTTGCATATTAAAAATACAATACATAAAGATAGCTAAACTGTCGGTAACAGGTAAAAAAAACAAAAAAACAATCTGCCGGTACGTTAAGAACAATTTGCTTTTTGAGTTTCTTGAAATTGTATTACCGTCTTGATTTTTTCTTTCTCTATTTGCTGATTTTTTTCAACTTGTTACAAGCAATTCAGGCTTAATTTTTGTCTTTAAGTAACTTGTAGGGTAGAAAGCTCCTGGAGTTCCGGAATGTTGTGACATCATCAAGGGTAGAAAGCTCCTGGAGTTCCGGAATGTTGTGACATCATCAAGGGGCAGAAAGCTCCTGGAGTTCCGGAATGTTGTGACATCATCAAGGGGCAGAAAGTTCTCTGACCTTCATGTTGAACATTCTAGAACCTCATTGATGGAGCTGCAACATAAAGGCCGTGTAGAGCTTTAAAAACTAGAAAAAAGAAACTTTAACATCAATTCTTAAAGAGACAGGAGCCAGAGCAGAGTTTGAAGGAGGAAATAAGACTTTAACTAAACACCAGGGAGAGAAACAGAGATATTTTTATGACTACAGGGGCACCAGAAGGACAAAATAACTACTAAAGAAAGCATGCCACCCCCTCTTTAATGTGAGTTCTTTTCTATTCCGGCCTTTTTTTGTTCCATCCAAATGTTTTCATGCTCTTTGAATTAAACTGAAGTTATTCTGATATCATTTTCTAAAAAGCTCCTCGTTTCAAAAACTGTGACAGTTCAAATATTTAAAAAATCCTCTTTTTGTTTATGTTCGCAGCTTTTCAGCGGTTTCCATTTTCTCCTCACGGTCGTCTATTTTCCTCTCATTGCTCTCCTAACAGCATTTTTAGTCATTTGCCAAAAAGCTTTGAATGAGATTCACGAGCCCAAATGTGAAACAGGAGGATGGAAAATACAAAACAAGCCCCGAACAAATCAGTGTTTTGGCAGCTGCACGGCAAACACCATTAATTCTGCCATTACTGTTTGATTAAAGCAAAGTCTTTTAATGAAACTGGATTCTCTTCAAAAAGCTTCAGACACAAAGGGAATTAATCATCAAGCGCTTCGGCAGCTGTGGGAATAAAAACGCCAACATTTCTGATTTTTTAGGGAGTTCAAACGCAGAGTGAAGCTTCTTCGTTATGAGCCAGAAACAGGATTTTTGTGCATGTTTCACATCGACGCCGTTGTCAGAGAACGATCCAGAGAGAAGAAAGATCTAGAAAGAGGAGGATGGATTGTTATTGAGCTTTAGGTAGCGACTCCGTGCTGTTTGTTCCCTGAATCTACTGAGAGAAATCGACCAAATCAATACAAACGCTCTCACTTCAGCTGCTTCTGCTTTTCTTAGTGTTTCACAGAAAACTCATCCTGTTTTTGACCCTCAAAGGACGCCATCCCTGACGGTTTGGAGGCGAATTATTGATGAGAACGGACACAACAGACGAACTTTAAGGAGAATAAAAGGTTAAACAGATAAGTTAATATTCCTGCACCGCCCTCAGAAAAACATTCATTCCTCCTCCTGTTCAGTTTGAGATGAGGTAATCCAGTTGTGAGCGTATCGCCCATCTCTGATGACGCAGAGCGAATTAAATTATCTTCCCATTTCTTACTCTCTCCCTCTCTCTCTGTCCTCTGTTTGTTTTTTTCATCCTTCTCCTCCACATCTCGTGAAAATCCTCCTTCAGTAAAAACCCCGTGTTGTGTTTGCGGTCGTTCCTTCGATGCTGTAATCTCCTGTAAACACACTCGGGAGTGTGTGAGGAAGAAAACTGGGTCATCGTCTCCAAAGTTTGTACTATTTCTGCGTGGGTTAAAAAAAAAAAACATCCAGAAAACTGATTTTTCTGGTCACACAGTTAGATCGTTGTTCATCGTCTGGGTTGTGCATCACGTCATCCTCAGTCTTTCCTGTCAAATTAAAGCAATGATTGATTTTTCCAGTCAACTAAGAAGAGAACAGACTTCCCGGACTAAAAGACCCCCCCCCCCCTTCCAGTAAAGCTGAACATATCTATGATTTTCAAATGTTTCTACCTGAAAATTACCATCTCTTTAAAAATTAAAATCAAGCTTCCTCTGAAAGTAGGTCAACTTAAAAAACACAAAACACATTTCCTGCTTACGAATGTGGGTTTTTGGAACAGGTATTCAAGGTTTGCAGTAAATAAAATCCTGGCAGCATTACTTTATTAAAATGTCAAGGGAAATATCTGCAGCCTGACACATTACATCACTGTATTCACAGGTTAAAGAGGGGGTATCAGGCTTTTTTCAGCCGCCGCCTACTCACTCATTTTTCATTCTGGTCCTCCTATAGTAATGAAAATCTCTCTGTTTCTCTCCCTGGTGTTTCGTTAAAGTCTAATTTCCTCCTTCAAACTCTGCTCTGGCTCCTGTCTCTTTAAGAATTGAGGTTAAAGTTTATTTTTTTTCTAGTTTTTAAAGCTCTACACAGCCTTTATGTTGCAGCTCCATCAATGAGGTTCTAGAATGTTCAACATGAAGGTCAGAGAACTTTCTGCCCTTGATGATGTCACAACATTCCGGAACTCAGAGCTCTCTGCCCTTGATGTGATGACATCACGCGGTTGAGTTGCTCTGTCGCTATTCGACATCCACTGACGTTATCGACTTTATTATTCTTGAAACCGTTTTCAACTTTGTTTTTTATTAACAGTTTGACTTTATTCTCAATACAATATTTCGACTTTACTCTCAACATTTCAACTTTATTCTCAACACTTTTTCGACTTTATTCTTGACATTTCAATGTTATTCTCAACACTATATTTTGACTTTATTCTCGACATTTCGACTTTACTGACTTGATGGGGAGCGGGAAAAAAATTTCCTCCCCCCATTTTTTTTCCCACTGTGGCCCCAATACTCCGTCGTAGGATTCCTCTGGTGGAAAGGAGAGTGAATATTCAGGGTACGGGCGTCAGGATGTGACGTCATGACCCCAAACAGGTAGGACGTCCACGGTGTTGTGATGGCGTGATGAAACCTGAACACAAACGCTGGTTTTCTTCGGTCTGTGCTCGTTCCCTTTCAAAGCGTCTTTTCTCCTCATAATTAAAACCTCCAGAGCAGATCGATGCACTCACGCTGTGATGGATTGCCGGTAACATGAAGCTCAGAGGTAAAAAAAAAAAAAAAAAAATGCTGATGCACTGAGAGCGAAGGAGCGAGTANAAAGGAGAGTGAATATTCAGGGTACGGGCGTCAGGATGTGACGTCATGACCCCAAACAGGTAGGACGTCCACGGTGTTGTGATGGCGTGATGAAACCTGAACACAAACGCTGGTTTTCTTCGGTCTGTGCTCGTTCCCTTTCAAAGCGTCTTTTCTCCTCATAATTAAAACCTCCAGAGCAGATCGATGCACTCACGCTGTGATGGATTGCCGGTAACATGAAGCTCAGAGGTTTTTTTTTTTTTTTTTTTTACGACTACGTGACTCTCGCTTCCTCGCTCATCTGCCTCTCTCAGCGACATTACCCTAGAAGACCTTCGGCGGCACTCCAGCTATCTCTAGTGCATAGACGACTTAGACTGACTGGAGTCTAGACACCGGCATTCACCTTTGGCCGCGGCGACGACCTGCTACAGCTTTACTGCTCAATGTAGCCGATCTGAGTCTTCGGTACCAGGACGAAGAAAGAGACAAAGAGGAGGCTGAAGTCAAACGTGTGAGCGGTAACGAAATTAACGTGATGGATGTTGGAGATTAGGTTTCAGAGCAGAGGAGACTCACACAGAAATCCATAACGTCACTGCCTCAAAACTACAAAAGCTTCACCTCAGGAAAATAAATAACTGCTATTCATTGGTGTTGCATTTAAGGAAGCTGAAGATATCAAAATAAGTCATCACGCTGTCAGAAATGCTCCTAAATAAAGGGACAGTTCAATAAAAAGACGTGGGCAGGAAAATGAACAAAAAAATCTACACTTATAATTGTGAAGCTTTAGTGAAGAGAAACATGTCTGAAATGATACAAAATCCTCTTTAACTCGTCTGTTTGATGTCTTAATGACTCTAATATCAGCTTAAAAGTTTTTACTGTAAAGCATTTATAGACAAGGTTGAGTCATCACTTTATTTTCTAACATTTAACGGCATAAAAATCAGTTGTTACGCAGATGATATCGTCGTTTAGTGCAGACAATGTTCTCACATTATTGTACAAGTTTGTATCTGTATGGAGTATATCTACAATGTGTGTGTGTGTGTGTGTGTGTGTATGTGTGTGTGTGTGTGTGTGTGTGTGTGTGTGTGGGAGATAACAGACTATATTCAGCCTGAACAGTCAGAGGTCACATGTTTCCTTTTCGTCATGTTGGAGTGGAATTTGAATAGATAACGAGCTATTTTAAAGTGTGTGTGTGTGTGTGTGTGTGTGTGTGTGTGTGTGTGACCCTTGACCTCTTATGTCACTTTAGTTTGACTTTGTAAACCGTCAGCAGGCGACACAATAACTCTTCCTCTGTAACGTGAAGCTTTTGTTTACTCACTGTTTTTATCTTTCACCTGCTTCTGAAGATTAAAATAAGAAAAACAATAATTAAAACACAAGAAGTTAAATCCAGTGTTTTATAGAATTTGTCTTTACAGTAATAAAGAATAAATAAAAACTTAAAAAACACTGAGATATTAATCAGATAAGGACCTAGAATATGACCCTGTGGAACTCCAGAGAATTATAAAAGCTCTAAAAGAAACATTTAAATGACAAATAATAATAAACTATAACCAGTTTCACCTTTACCAACCAAAATACAGTTATTTCTGTCAAAAAAAGAGATTAATTGTGTTCTCACTACAGTTTTTGAAGTGGTTTTGAGTCCATGCAGTGACTAAAGTACAGAGTCAATGCCCATTTATAACATTTAATAATGTTTAAATCAATACAACTGCCTTTGATGCAATTTGTTTTGCTTATATTTGATGGAAATTTTGACATTCTTCCACATCTATTTGACTTAACTATTTAAAGAAATCAAAAAAATGAGTTTTTATCTCCACAAATTTTGATTTTTAGTTCAAATTTTGTCTGTTTGTTCCAGAATTTTGACTTCAATCCCAAAAACTTGATGTTGATTATTTCAAATTTTGTCTATTAATATCAGAATGTTGATTTTTTTTGTAAAATACTTGAGTTTTTTGTTAAATTTTGTCTTTTTGAATGGAAATGTTGACGTTTTATTCCATAATTTTGACTTTTATCTTAAAATTCTGCTTTTTTTATTCAAAATCTTTGACTTAAGGGCCGTGTTATTTTACATTTTTGGACAATGTTTACAGTAATAAAGGATAAATATAAACTTAAACACTGATATACTAATTAGATAAGGACCTAGAATATGACCCTGTGGAACTCCAGAGAATTATAAAAGCTGTAAAAGAGACATTTAAGTGACAAATAATAATAATAAACTATAACCAGTTTCACCTTTACCAACCAAAATACAGTTATTTCTGTCAAAAAGACGCCCATTACTAACAATTAATGGGATAAACATTAAAAAACTTGCTTTGTTAGATATTATTGGCCCATATTAAATTACGCTTTTGTGATGAAAAGTTGGAAATTTGTCTCGTAGTTTTGACTTTTCTTTCAAAGTTTCAACTCAAGCATCTCAAAGTTGTTTCCAAACTATCAACGTCTGATTTTTCACATCCCTTTTTCTGAATAATGTTGTTGTTCTTCTGGAAACATTTTTATGCATTTTCACTTTCCCAGTTGCTGAAGTTTTATTGAAGCATTCTGAAGCTGCAGAAACTAAAAAAACAGCTTTATCAGCTCCTCCGGTGTCTGCAGAGTTTGTCGAAGACTCTCTGAAGGTCAAGAATCTGTGTTTTAGTTTCTGACAGGACTGGATGAGTCTGACGCCGCCGTCAGCGAAAAACAGAGCGAGCGTTTCTGCAGCTCAGAGGGCGAGAGGTCAAAGAAACTGTTTTTTTTTTTTTTTACTTTTGTTTTTATGAGTCTGAGAGGAGATTTAGAGGAACGACAGAGAGGAAACGCTGCTGTTTGCACTTTTTTGTCATCGACAGGAGAGAGAGAGGGGGGGGGGGTCACCACTTCAATTAACCTCCAAACCAACGGAGACATAAAACACTGAAACACTGAAGAAACAACCTTTTGCTTTAATTAGCAGAGAAGGAAACAACTCCTCGTGTTTATCATCACTTTATCTTTATCTCATCTTTTTCAGTTTGATTTTTTTTCTTTCAACTTCTTCTTCTTCTTCCTTTTGCAGTAATTTCCTCTTCATTTTTCTCGTCTCTGTCCTGAAATCTTCTTTTAAGTCTCCCAGAAATGGAACAATTTCAGACATGTCCCCCCCTTTTTGGTGATAAAACTTATAAAGATGTCAGGGCAATATTTATATTTTTTGCACATATATATTTTTTATTTTAATATAATGATGTGATGAAGCATTACAAAAGCAGTAAACTTCAGCCAGTTAAAAAAATACAAATGTAAACTTTGGGCTGAAATATATGGTATAAAAAGTCAAATTTTGATGTAATTAAGTCAAAATTCAAAAAGACAAAATTTAACTAAAAACTCAAAAGTATTATACAAAAAAAACCCCAACATTCTGATATTGATAGACAAAATTTGATATAATACAGTCAAAGTTTTGGGATTGAAGTCAAACTTCTTGAACTAAAAGACAAAATTTGAAGTAAAAATCAAAATTTGTTGATATAAAAACTCATTTTTTAGATTTTTTTTAGATAGTTAAGTCAAAATGATGTGGAAGAATGTCAAAATTTCCATCAAATATAAGCAAAAAAAATTGCATCAAAGGCAGTTGTGTTGATTTTTACATTATTAAATGTTATAAATGGGCATTGACTCTGTACTGAAGTCACTGTATGGACTCAAAACCACTTCAAAAACTGTTGTTAGAACACAATTAATCTCTTTTTCTGACAGAAATAACTGTATTTTGGTTGGTAAAGGAAAACTGGTCATAGTTTATTATTGTTTTTATTTTGAGACATGAAGAAACGACCTTTTGCTTTAATTAGCAGAGAAGAAAACAACTCCTCGTGTTTATCATCACTTTATCTCATCTCATCTTTTTCAGTTTGATTTTTTTCTTTCAATTTCCTCTTCATTTTTCTCGTCTCTGTCCTGAAATCTTCTTTTAAGTCTCTCAGAAATGGAACAATTTCTTTCCTCCCACGAACCAAAAAAATATCCACAAACTAAATTTGTGCCTTGGTGGATCATCTCTCCTTCTATTGTTCAAGATCTTTTCATCAATAACCCAGATTTCTGACAGGATTAAACGACCCAAATATGGATTTATCTGCTGTTTTACAGAACGGTGACAGAAAAACAACATTTCTCTACATTTATCCTGCAAAAAATAGTATTTTAAATCCCCATTTTATCCGTGAAGCATCCTTTTTCTCCCAGACATGTTCCTCCTTTTTGGTGATAAAACTTATAAAGATGTCAAGGCAATATCTATATTTTTTGCACAAGAGACATATATTTTATATTTTAATATAATGATGTGATGAAGCATCACAATAGCAGTAATCTTCAGCCAGTTAAAAAATATAAATGTAAACTTGGAGAATTTTTTGGGCTGAAATTTATAGCATAAAAAGTCAAATTTTGATATTATTAAGTCAAATTTTTGGACTTCAAAAACAGAATTTTAAAATAAAAGTCAAAATTATGGAATAAAACATCAAAATTGCTATTCAAAAAGACAAAATTTTACTAAAAACTCACAAGTATTTTACAAAAAGAAAATCAAAATTCTGATATTGATAGACAAAATTTGATATAATACAGTCAAAGTTTTGGGATTGAAGTCAAACTTCTTGAACAAAAAGACAAAATTTGAAGTAAAATCAAAATCTGTTGATATAAAAACTCATTTTTTAGATTTTTTTTAGATAGTTAAGTCAAAATGATGTGGAAGAATGTCAAAATTTCCATCAAATATAAGCAAAAAAAATTGCATCAAAGGCAGTTGTATTGATTTATACATTAAAACCACATTTTATCTGTGAAACATCCTTTTTTTCCCGGACATGTTCCTCAATTTTGGTGATAAAACTGTAATGAAGATGTTGAGCAATTATTTACATTTTATAAATATATATATAATTTTGAGATAAAGGTCAAAGTTACGGAATAAAAAGTTGAATTTTTGAGACAAGTGTTTAAGTAAAAAAATCAAAATTCAAGACAAAATTTGAGACAAAAGCTCAAATTGTTGAATAAAAAGTCAAAATGTGGAAATAAAAGGACAAAATTTAGAATAAAAAAGTCAAAGTTTTGAGATAAAAGTCAGAATTATGTAATAAAAAGTCAGATGAAGAGATATTTAAGTCAAACATCAAAATTCTGAAATAAAAAGAAAATTTAAGATGAGGAGTTAAAAATTTTAGATACAGAGTTGAACTTTCTAAATAATCTCGCTCACATTTTGAGACATAAGTCAAAACTATTGAATAAAAAGTCAAAATTCTGTGATGAGATATTAAAATTTTTGAAATAAAAGTGAAAATTCTGAAATGAAAAGACAGGATTAGAGATAAAAGTCACAATTGTTGAATTGAAAGTTGAAATTTTGAGATAAAACATTAGAAATTCTGAAATGAAAAGATAAAATTTGAAATAATCAAGGGAAGGTTTGAGATTAAAGTTAAAATTTTGAAATAAAAAGACAGAATTTGAAATGTTAAGGTTTAAGTTTTGAGATTGAAGTCAAAATTCTTTAATAAAGTCAGATTTTGAGATAAATAAGTAAAAAAATCTAAAACAAAATGACAGAATTTTGGATATTAAAATGAAAATTTTGAGACAAGTAAGAAAAATTATTGAATACAAAGTCTAAATTTTGAGATAAGATTCATAATTCTGTAACTAAAAGACAAATTTTGGTATAATCAGGTCAAAGATTATTTGTGATTAAGAACAAAAATATTGAATAAAAAGTCTGAATTTGAGATAAGTAGGTCAAAATTCTGAAATAAAAAGACAGAATTTGAAATTGTTGAGTCAAAAAAATGGAATAAAAAGTCAGATTTTTTAGAAAAGCAGGTCAAAAGTCCAATTTCTGAAATTTCATGACAATGCAGAGATTATGAAATAAGAAAACAAAATTTTAGATAAAGTCAAAATTTTGAGATTTAAAGTCAAAATTATGGATGATACAGTCAAATTTTCTCCATTTATTTCAATGGAATTATCTCGACAAAGCCTGTATTATATTTTATTTAACCGGCATTGATTATGGGAAGTTGCTTTGTTGTCTTTGAGGATCTTTTGGTATTTTTTCAGATGGGGGGGGTCCTCTCTTTTTTTGTATGGGGGGGGTTTGTCTGTGTGTTTTTCTAAGAGGGGGGGGCAGGTTTTATCAGACTGTAGGTCAGAAAGCTGGTTGTGTCTGTGTGAACATTCCTCTGTTTGACCCCTTTGACCTTTGCTCTCATTAACACTGAGGCTCTGACCAGGAGCCGGGGGCCCGTCAGAGAGGGGGGGGGTTACATAAAGGGGGGGGGGCAGACGAACTAACGTGTTCATGTTCAGAGCCTGTGGAAGCTGCAGCAGCTGCAGAAGAAGAAGAAGAAAGTGTTTGGTCTCAGTTATTCAACCCCCCCCTCCTCATTAAGAATCTCTCATCTCGCCGTGAGTCATCGCTTCCTCGCTCGCTCGCTTGCTCTCTGCGGCGTTCGCTCTCTCTCGCTCTCTCGCTGCAGCGTGGGAGGACACCAGCCTCTCTCCGTTTCCTGCTCTGAGTCTGTTTCTCTGTTTTTCTGCAGCAGTAAAAATAGACTCAGCTGCTGGATGAACCGTCTGCCTCCCAGTTTCATTCACACCAGAAATATTTCAACTTTAAAAACATTCTCAAATCCTCTTTAACCTATATTCAATTTGTCAACAACTGCGTGAGCAAACAGTCCAACAGTTTAAGAACAATGTTTCTCAACTTTGTCCAACTGCAGGAATTGATGGATTTCATCATCTACAGTCCATAATATCATCAAAAGATTCAGAGAAACGTAAGCAGCAAGGCCCAAAACCAACATTGAATGGCCATGACCTTTGACCCCTCAGGCGGCGCTGCATTAAAAACCCACATCATTGTGTAAAGGATATTATCATCACACTGTAAAGATGAAATCTAAGCAAGTCATTTTATCTTATTTGTATTAAAAATTGTCTTATTGTTCTCTATTGTAAAATATTAGAAAAAATGTCAAAATTAGAAAGAAGTAGAAATAATGAGACAAAAAGTCAGAATTTTCAGATAAGATTTATGGAATTTTGAGATTATAAAATCAAATTTTGAAGTAAAATAGAGGAAATTTTGAGAAAAATGTCCAGAGACCACATTCTTTCAGAGAGTCAAAGTTATTTGTGGGTTTTTCTTTGCATCCAGAACAATTTTCCTGGCAGTTGTAGCTGAATTTGTTTTGGTTTCAACAGAATCCCTCATAGAAATGACTTTCTCCTGGTGACTCAACCATACAGCCCATTTTTCCTCAAGTGCCTCCTTATTGTGCATCTTGAACACTGCAAAAACGGAAATCTAAGCAAGTCATTCTGTCTTATTTCTAGTACAAATTGTCTTATTGTTCTTAATTTGAGCCACATTCACCAGACCAGGTCATAAAATTGTCTTATTTCAAGTTTTTAAGACTAAAATGAGGTGTAAATTGCTTGTAACAAGTCAAAAAAATCTGCCAATGGGATAAGACGAATTCGCCCGGGAAGTTTCTTGAAATTAGAAAGATGTCTTAAAACAAGAATCTTTTATCTTATCCCACTGGCAGATTTTTTTTTGACTTGTTACAAGCAATTGATGCCTCATTTTTGTCTTTAAAAAACTTGAAATAAGACATTTTTATGACCTTGTTTAGTAAATGTGGCTCAAATCAAGAATAGTAAGACACATTTTACTAAAAATAAGACATAATGACTTGCTTAGATTTCAGTTTTTGCAGTGAAACAGCCAGACCACAATCTTTCAGAGAGTCAAAGTTATTTGTGGGTTTTTCTTTGCATCCCGAACAATTTTCCTGGCAGTTGTAGCTGAAATTTTGTGCTGTTTGGCAAATTGTAAGCGGGAAATTTTGTGGCATTTACGTAGAAATGTTTTTCTTCAGCCCATTTTTTCTCAAGTGCCTCCTTATTGTGCATCTTGAAACAGCCAGACCACATTCTTTCAGAGATTCAAAGTTATTTGTGGGTTTTTCTTTGCATCCAGAACAATTTTCCTGGCAGTTGTAGCTGAAATGTTTGTTGGTCTACCTGACCGTGGTTTGGTTTCAACAGAATCCCTCATAGAAATGACTTTCTCCTGGTGACTCAACCATACAGGCCATTTTTCCTCAAGTGCCTCCTTATTGTGCATCTTGAAACACTTCATAAACTTAAATCTAAGCAAGTCATTCTGTCTTATTTGTAGTAAAAATTGTCTTATTGTTTTTAATTTGAGCCACATTCACCAAACCAGGTCATAAAAATGTCTTATTTCAAGTTTTTTTAAGACAAAAATGAGGCGTAAATTGCTTGTAACAAGTCAAAAAAATCTGCCAATGGGATAAGAGGAATTCTCCCGGCAAGTTTCTTGAAACTAGAAAGATGTCTTAAAACAAAAATCTTTTATCTTATCCCATGGGCAGATTTTTTTTTTGACTTGTTACAAGCAATTGATGCCTCATTTTTGTCTTAAAAAAACTTGAAATGAGACATTTTTATGACCTTGTCTAGTAAATGTGGCTCAAATCAAGAATAGTAAGACAATTGTTACTAAAAATAAGACATAATGACTTGCTTAGATTTCAGTTTTTGCAGTGAAACAGCCAGACCACATTCTTTCAGAGAGTTAAAGTTATTTGTGGGTTTTTCTTTGCATCCCGAACAATTTTCCTGGCAGTTGTAGCTGAAATTTTGTGCTGTTTGGCGAATTGAAAACGGGAAATTTTGTGGCATTTAAGTAGAAATGTTTTTCTTCAGCCCATTTTTTCTCAAGTGCCTCCTTATTGTGCATCTTGAAACAGCCAGACCACATTCTTTCAGAGAGTCCTGTATTTCAGCTGAAGTTATTTGTGGGTTTTTCTTTGCATCCAGAACAATTTTCCTGACAGTTGTAGCTGAAATGTATGTTGATCTACCTGACCGTGGTTTGGTTTCAACAGAATCCCTCATAGAAATGACTTTCTTTTGGTGACTCAACCATACAGCCCATTTTTCCTCAAGTGCCTCCTTATTGTGCATCTTGAACACTGCAAAAACTGAAATCTAAGCAAGTCATTCTGTCTTATTTGTAGTGAAAATTGTCTTATTGTTCTTAATTTGAGCCACATTCACCAGACCAGGTCATAAAAATGTCTCATTTCAAGTTTTTTTAAGACAAAAATGAGGTGTAAATTTCTTGTAACAAGTCAAAAAAATCTGCCAATGGAATAAGACGAATTCACCCGGGAAGTTTCTTGAAATTAGAAAGATGTCTTAAAACAAGAATCTTTTATCTTATCCCATTGGCAGATTTTTTTTTTACTTGTTACAAGCAATTTACACCTCATTTTTGTCTTGAAAAACTTAAAATAAGACATTTTTATGACCTGATCTGGTGAATGTGGCTCAAATCGAGAAAAATAAGATAAATGTTACTAAAAATAAGACGCAGTGACTTGCTTAGATTTCAGTTTTTGCAGTGCAGGAACACTTCAGAAAACCATTGTCAGTTAACACAGTTCATCACTACATCTACAAGTGACAGTTCAAACTCTACCATGCAAAGACAAAGTCACACATCAACAACACACCTTGTTCATTAGTAGAGAAGAGTNTCTGATTTTTTTGACAAAATTGTGACTTTTGTTATCTCAAAGCTTTGCCTGCATCTGTGATGGTATGGGGGTGTGTTAGTGCCCATGGCATCATGGGTAACTGTCCCAGTATCTGTGAAGGCAGCATTAATGCTGAAAGGTACAAACAGGTTTTGGAGCAACATCTGCTGCCATCCAAGACACTTTGTCTTTTTCAGGGACGTCCCTGATTATTTCAGCAAGACAATGAAACCAAGACACATTCTGCTCCTGTTACAACAGCGTGGCTCCGTAGTAGAAGGGTGCAGCTACTAGACTGACCTCACAAACACTTACTGAGTGTTGTTAAAGGAAAGAGGATGAAACAGAGGAAACATGAACAACATTAAACATTAAATTTCTTGTCTTTGTGGTGTATTCAGTTGAATTTAGGTTGAAGAGGATTTAAAAATTATTGTTTTCTGTTTTTATTTACATCTTAAACAACGTCCCAACTTTTGGGTTTGGAGTGTGTAGCAGTATCTTGGAGGCGTAGAGTGTTTTAAAGTGTCCGAGTTAGAGAACGAGGTCTGCTGGTGTTTGAAATCATGGTGTTGAATAAGTAATAAAGCGAAGCCTCTGATCAGTGCGCTCATAATTAATTCATTCATGCACAATAATAAAACATGAAGCACAGATTGTGTGTGTGTGTGTGTGTGTGTGCTGAGAAATAACAGTAATGAATATATATATTTCTGTTCATTTAAGCATGTGCTGAGGCGTTATTATTGAAGCCAATTTCTGCCAGTACAAAAAAATTGAAAATAAAATGTTATTTTTTGAGAATTTTTTGACCCATGATACACAAACATGTTGAAAAAAAAAGTCAAAGTTCCTTGATGGAAAGTCAAAATTTTGGGTCCAATACAAAGATCTGGAATAAAAAGGTGAAATTCTAGGCTATAAAGGTGAAAAATTATAATAAAAGCTGAAAATGTTTGAGTGAAAAGTCATATTTCTGAGATTATTGTTGGATTTTGGAAATAATTGGTTGAAATTTTGGGATAAAAAGTCAAATTCCTGGATTAAAAAGTCAGAATTTTCAGATAAAATGCAAAATTCTGTGATTAAATGTACAAAAGCTGAGATAAGAGGTACAACTCTGGGTTTAAAACCTGGGATTAAAAATCAAATTTCTGGAAAATTTTTTAAAATTCTAGGATAAAAAGTTGAAATCCTTAAATAATGGGTTAAAATTCTTAGACAAGTCAGAATTTGGAGATACAGTGCAAAAATTAGGAGATTAAAAAAGTCAAAACCTCGAGATGAAAAATCAAAATCTGGCTTCAATAAGTCAGATTTAAATAAATAAATAAAAGAACAATCAAAATTTGGAGATAAAAAGTTAACATTCTTAAATAAGTCAGAATTTTTGAATGAAATGTAAACCCTTTAATATAAAAAAAAAAAAAAATATTGAGATAAGGAAACAAAATCTGGGATTAAAAGTCAAATTTCTGAACAAAAGTAAAAGAAAAAGACGCATTTAGAGATAAGACATTTCAAAATTTTGAAATAAAATTCGAAATTCTGAAATTAAAAGACAGAATTTGAAATATTGAGGTTTAAGTTTTGACATTAAAGTCAAAATTCTGTCATAAAGTCAGATTTTTGATATGAATAAGTCATAATTCTGAAACAAAAAGACAGAATTTAGGATATTAATGTGAAACAAAGTCAGAATAGTAGGAAAGATGCAGAATCTGAAAGAATAATATTAACTTTTGAGAAAAAAAAGTCCAAATTTGACTCTTTTCGTCTTAAAATTTCGACTGAATATTGTAAATATTTAAATCTAGTTTTTCATTTTTTATATTTTTAAATGATGGAAATTGTCTTGTTAACTTCATTTATGTTTATATTGTCGTCTTTGAGGATCTTTTGGGGGGTCGTCGTGATTAATTAATTTATGTACAATAATAAAACATGAAGCACAGATTGTGTGTGTGTGTGTGTGTGTGTGTGTGTGTGTTTAAGTGTGTGTGTGTGTGTGTGTGATGTGAACACACCCTCTTGTTTTGGTTTCGAGCGAGCGAGCGAGGCTGCAGAGGAGTGGAGGAAAAAGAGAGGGAGGAGGGAGGGAGGAGCACTCATCCTCCATCCATTCATCGCGAGCAATCTCTCGTCTGATTGGCCGCCTCCGCAGAAAGAGAGAGAGAGAGAGAGAGAGGGGAGCGGGCGAGCGAGCGATGAAAGGAAAGGGGGGAGGAGCCGGAGCATGTGAGCGAACTGACACATAAGAAAGAGAGAGAGAGAGAGAGAGAGAGAGATTCGAAGAACTGGAGGAGAGAGATCACTCACCTCCTCCTCTTCTTCTTCTTCTTCTCCGTCTTTGCGTCTCTTTTTCTGGAGCTTTTTTTTTGGACTCCAGGGATGAGGAGGAGACTTTCAGGAGAGAGTGACAGACGTAAACGTGTGGATGTGAAGCACCTCCTCCTCTTTTTCTTCCCTCCTTCCTCCTCTTTTTCTTTTCGCTGCTATCAAACAAACGACCTCTTGTTTCCAGTCGCCGGGTGAATCCGGCAGCTTTGAGCGTGGGCGGCGTTTGTCTCCAAAACAACAACACAAAGAAAAGTGAATGAAAAGAAACAGAGAGAAAGAAACAGAGAGAAAGAGAAGGATGCACTTTTTTTTTTTTGCATCCAAAATAAACTTGATTCTTTTTTTTTTTTCTGGGATGTTTTTGCACATTTTTGGAATCTCACTGCGATGCTAATTAAACTGCAACCTGGTGCCTTTCCATCCATCCATCCGTCTTTTTAATCCATCCGTCTTTTTCACGCCCTGAGGCGCCGTTGTCATCATTAATTTCAACACTTTCCCATGAATAATGAACGCCGTGGAGTCGCTGTTGGACTAGTGCCTTAAGGAGGAAGCCGGGAAAAAAAAAAGAACAAACAGAAGGTTAGAAAGAGGAGTAAGAGAGAGAGAGAGAGAGAGGCGGAGGGGTGTGTCCAACGCCGAACGGATGAATGAAAAAGCAGCCGACGAAAACAACACGTGCTCCGGAGAGCGCCGTCCTCGCTCCACACCTTCGGGGGGGAACCCTTCGCCGAATGGATTATCCTCTTCGATGATGATGATGCGACTCCTTCGAGTGGATTTCTGAAAAAAAAAAAAAAAAGTGCCTGAACTTTTGTAGCTTTGAGTGGAANAAAAAAAAAAGAACAAACAGAAGGTTAGAAAGAGGAGTAAGAGAGAGAGAGAGAGAGAGGCGGAGGGGTGTGTCCAACGCCGAACGGATGAATGAAAAAGCAGCCGACGAAAACAACACGTGCTCCGGAGAGCGCCGTCCTCGCTCCACACCTTCGGGGGGGAACCCTTCGCCGAATGGATTATCCTCTTCGATGATGATGATGCGACTCCTTCGAGTGGATTTCTGAAAAAAAAAAAAAAAGTGCCTGAACTTTTGTAGCTTTGAGCGGAACAAAAAAACCAAAAAAGGAGATTTAGAGGTGAAGAAACAGGATCATGGACGACTCCAGTATTTTGAGGCGGAGAGGGCTGCAGGTAAGAGGCAGCGTGTTGGATTCTTTAAGGGTCAAAGGTCAGGATCAGGCGCTGGGGGTTTGACTTGTAGCCGCTGGTTTTGTGAAAGAATGTGAAAAAGAATGTGAAAAAAGCAGAGTGAGTTTTGGTGATTAGACCATTTCAAAGACAAGAAGCTTGAAGTCTTTTGTCCTCGTTGTGGATGAGGGTCTTTATTTTCTCAGATGGTAAAACTGACCATTCTTCTTGGCAAAAAGCCTCCAGTTCCTGTAAATTCTTGCTCTGTTTTGCATGAACTGCAGGTTTGAGGTCAGGAGACTGAGATGGCCACTCCAGAACCTTCACTTTATTCAGCTGTAGCCAATGGCAGGTCCACTTGTCCTTGTGTTTTGGATCATTGTCATGTGTGAACGTGTAAAAATTGTAAGATAAAATGTCTAAATTATGAGGAAAAATGTGGAAGTATGAAATATAAAGTCTGATTTTTAGATAAGCCGTAAAAATTATGAGACAAAGTCAAGATTTTGAGAAAAGAAATGTAAAATTTGAGATTTTAAAAAAGTGTTGTATTATGAGAATAATTGCAATTAAGAGTTTAAAAGGTCAAAATCTTGAGATAAGTTAAAAGTTTGAGATAAAAAGTTGAAATTTTGAGATTAAATGTAAAAATTATGAGGAAAAAATTTAACATTGAGATTTAAAGTTCATTTTTTTTATATTGAAAAGTCAAAATTTTGACATTTTATGATCAAAAGTCTAAATTTTGAAATGAGAAGTCGTTTGTGCTCGTTGTGGATGAGGGTCTTTATTTTCTCAGATGGTAAAACTGACCATTCTTCTTGGCAAAAAGCCTCCAGTTCCTGTAAATTCTTGCTCTGTCTTGCATGAACTGCAGGTTTGAGATCTCCCCAGAGTGGCTCAATGATATTGAAGTCAGGAGACTGAGATGGCCACTCCAGAACCTTCACTTTATTCTGCTGTAGCCAATGGCAGGTCCACTTGTCCTTGTGTTTTGGATCATTGTCATGTGTGAACGTCCAAGTACGTCTCATGTGCAGCTTCTGGGCTGATGAGTGTAAATTTTCCTCCAGTATTTTCTGATAACATGCTGCATTCATCCTTCATTCATCAGTTTGGACCAAGTTTCCTGAGCCTTTGTAGCTCACACATCCCCAAAACATCAGTGATCCACCTCCGTGTTTCACAGTAGGAATGGTGGACCTTTCATCATAGGCCTTGTTGACTCCTCTCCAAATGGAACAATGTTTATGGTTGTGGACAAAAAGTTCACTTTTGCTCTCATCACTCCAAATGACTTTGTTCCAGAAGTTTTGAGGCTTGTCTCTGTGCTGTCTGGCGAATTGTAAGCAGGAAACTTTGTGGCATTTGTGTAGAAATGTCTTTCTTCAGCCCATTTTTCCTCAAGTGCCTCCTGATTGTGCATCTTGAAACAGCCAGACCACATTCTTTCAGAGAGTCCTGTATTTCAGCTGAAAAAAAGGCAAAACTGTGAGATAAAAAGTTGATATTTGAGGCAAGGAGTCAGAATTTTAAGTAAAAAAGTTCAAAATTATGAGGAAAAAATTAGGGATATTTTGGGTAAAAGGTAAACATATTTGGGAAGTTGAAATTCCATTTATAAGGTCAAATCTACAAGAAAAATAAAGTCACAAGTATGAAATAAAACTTGAGGTTTTAAGTTGAAAAAATTCCAATTTTGAGATATTAAAGTCAAAAGTATTGGATAAAAGCAGAATCTAAAGATATAAAAGTTAAAAATTTGGGATACTGGAGCTGAAATGTTGAGGTAACAGGTCAAAAATATTAGAAAAAAATGTCAAGATTAGAAAGAAGTAGAAATAATGAGACAAAAAGTCAGAATTTTCAGATAAGATTTATAGAATTTTGAAGTAAAAAAGAGGAAATTTTGAGACCACATTCTTTCAGAGAGTCCTGTATTTCAGCTGAAGTTACTCATGGGTGCATCCCGAACAATTTTCCTGGCAGTTGTAGCTGAAATGTTCATTTTCCACTTCTTAATTCAAGTATTGGATAAAAGCAGAATCTACAGATAAAAAAGTTACAAATTTGGGATAGTGGAGCTGAAATGTTGAGATAACAGGTCAAAAATATTAGAAAAAATGTCAAAATTAGAAAGAAATAGAAATAATAGGGACGTAATAAATAGTAGGGACGTCACGTCATTGACCCATTTATTACAATGTTTTTATTACATTTTAGGTTGTTGTTATTTTTCAGGTCATGCTACCTTTTAATTCCCTTTAAAACCTAACCAAGTTTAACAATTTAAATGTTATTATTCGTATTTGTATCTTTTTATAATTACACTCCAATAAAATACTTTTTTGGAAATGATTTCGCGGCCCGCTCGCTATACCTTCGCGGCCCACCAGGGGGCCACGACCCACAGGTTGGGAATCGCTGATGTAAATCAATGTCGTATGAAGCAAACACACAAATTCGCTCTTTAGTAACGGTATCTCCACACTTGTAACGCTGTGTCGACTTTTATTTTGAAGCCTAAATGAACAGAAAACACGTCGTCCTGGAAGGTACGAGGAAATTAAACTTGTTTACCAAAGCGAAACGTTTTAAAAATGCAGCTTTTTGAAGTGGATGAGTTAAGACGCGGCGAAGCTTTGGAGCGTTAATTAGTGTTTCTGTTTCTGCATAAAGTTTATCAGGACTTTGAGGCTTCAGGGCGGAGATGGAGGTAAAAATGCTGACTCAGCAAAACCCCCCCCTCCCCCCTGCTGTGTTTGGATGCATATATTCAGTCACTTTGAGCCTCAGATAACCTCTTTCCCATCAGCCCCTCCTTCCTTCCTCCTCGCTCTCTGGTGACGGGAGAGTCTGTGCAGAAACATTATGTTCTCCTTCTTCTCTTCACGGGGTTGAAATAGATTTTAGAGGAGAGGAAATAGACCTGGAACGAGGACAGAGAGGGAGGGATGACCTGGATTTTTCAGACGTGCGCTGCACCTGTTTGGTTTCTGACTCTTTTAAAACCTTCATTCACAAATTCAGGCTTTTTTATCTAATCCATGGATCTTCCTTATTCCAGCACACTGCAAAAACTGAAATCCAAGCAAATTATTACGTCTTATTTTTAGTAACATTTATCTTATTTTTCTTGATTTGAGCCACATTCACCAGACCAGGTCATAAAAATGTCTTATTTTAAGTTTTTTAAAGACAAAAATGAGGTTTACATTGCTTGTAACAAGTAAAATTAAATCTGCCAATGGGATAAGATAAAGTTTCTTGTTTTAAGACATCTTTCTAATTTCAAGATTTCAATTGGCACATTTTTTTTTACTTGTTACAAGCAATTTAAACCTCATTTTTGTCTTAAAAAAACTTAAAATAAGACATTTTAATGACCTGGTCTGGTGTATGTGGCTCAAATCAAGAAAAATAAGTTAAATGTTGCTAAAAATAAGACGCAATGACTTGCTTAGATTTCAGTTTTTACGTAGAAATGTCTTACTTACTTTATCTCCTGTTTAGGCCTTTTGTCTGTTTTTTAAGCCTTTAGCTCATGTGTTAGCCTTTAGCTCATGTTTTAGCCTTTAGCTCCTGTTTTAGCCTTGAGCTCATGTCTTAGCCTTTAGCTCATGTTTTAGCCTTTAGCTCCTGTTTTAGCCTTTAGCTCATGTTTTAGCCTTTAGCTGGTGTTTTAGCCTTTAGCTCCTGTTTTGGCCTTAAGCTCCTGTTCTAGCCTTTAGCTCCTGTTCTTACCTTTAGCTCTTGTTTTAGCCTTTAGCTCATGTTTTAGCCTTTAGCTCATGTCTTAGCCTTTAGCTGGTGTTTTAGCCTTTCGCTCCTGCTTTAGCCTTTTGCTCTTGTTTTAGCCTTTAGCTCATGTTTTAGCCTTTAGCTGGTGTTTTAGCCATTAGCTCCTGTTTTAGCCTTTAGCTGGTGTTTTAGCCTTTCGCTCCTGTTTTAGCCTTTAGCTCCTGTCTTAGCCATTAGCTCATGTTTTAGCCTTTAGCTCCTGATTTAGCCTTTAGCTCCTGTTTGAGCCTTTAGCTTGTGTTTTAGCCTTTAGCTCCTGTCTTAGCCTTTAGCTCATGTTTCAAAGATAACCAAACCGAGTAGAGACAAGTAGAGTAGAGTAGAGCTGGAATTGTAGAGTGGACAAGCGCCTTTATTAAGTCCTCATGGGGACTATAATCTAACTGAAAGCAAGAAAAAAAGGAAAGAAAACTAAGAAATACAATAAATAGTAATCAAAATTAAAAAAACAAAAAAAAACATATAAACAAAATAAGACAGTATCCTAAATCTGCATTTTCTTCTGTTTCTCTTTACAAGATCTAAATGAAGTAGGAGGAAACACTTAAAGAAGTCTTTAAATACTTAAGTTCGTAAGGATGCAGGATATGATTGCCTTTCATAATTGGTAGCTTAAGATAACAACGTTTTCCTGTAATTGAAAAGCTATTTCTGCACACTTAAGGGTTAAAAATTACTCAATTATGGAAGCAAAAAACTTAACTGCATATTTTAATCATACTCTGTTCTGTTTGAAGAGTCAGAAAAACTATTATTGTGTATTATTATTGTTGTTTGGTTGTAGAAAATACGTTTTATATCTTTATAACAGCTTAAATTAGTGTTTTTTTGGAGACAGATGGATTTTTCCTGTTCGCCAAGTGGACAAACTGAGATTATGATTGATAGTCGTGTATTTGTCTCCACGCAGCAGTGCATTCTGGGTGTTTGTGTTTGTGGTGGTGGTGGTGGGGGGGGGGTCCTCTGGCACGTTTTGGTTTCTGTAAATCCCTCTCCGTGGCTCGTTGCCCTCAGTTGGCTCCACGTCCAGTCGGCTGGTGGGATTAAAGAGCGGATCGACAGTCTGAGACCTCGGAGGCTGCAGCTCTGAACCCAATGAACCGAATTCATCGTTTTCTGAGAAACTCGCAGCTGTGGAGCGCAAATCTTCAACTTTAAAGGAGCAGGAGGAAACGTATTTGTGCTGTTTAATTTAAAGTCTTTATCCTCTGGAGCAGCTTTGAAGCGTTTTTCAAGTGCTGATGCAATTGATATTTAGCTCTTTAAAAGTAAAGTTCATGTTTTCCGTGTATAGAATTAGAATAAACTGACGTGTAACAACACAATACAGATATCAGATGTTATAATAAAACACAAAACCATTATGTAAAGTAGCTTCAGGTGGAAAAATGTGACTTGATACGACCATGCAGTAACATTACAAAACCCAACATAGTTGGAAAGTCTGAGTGCAATATTTCCTTCCATCATGAATTGAGTTTTTCATCACATGTATTTCTTTATTCTATGAAACCTGTGTTATTTGAACACATCTTTAAACTATTAAAATATAACATGTTTTTTTGTGTTTTGGTTCCTCAAACCCCCAAAATGTCAGGTGGTGCAACCGTCCTGACAAGTATCCACAGTAATTAAACTCTAAAAATTGAATGTCAGTTATTGTAAATGGAAATTAAAAATACAGTGGCATTATTTTATGCTTGAACCTTTTTAAATAAAACATTCTTTGCAAATAAAAAGAATTTTAAAGCTGTTGAGAGATTTAAAAAACTTTTGTCCCGTAATTTTCACCTTGTCAAATGTCAGGGTGGTGCAACCGTAACATTAGACTTTTATTTTAAAGTGAGGAGAATAAAACAGGAAACAGGAAACTGCATCAGCCAGAGGAGCCCAAATGACATTTGTGACCAAGTGGAAAAGTTTGTAGATTTCTCTGAAATACTGATAAAAAAGGTTTTTTCACTTCATTGGTGACTGGAACAATTTCCATGTCAGGTGGTACAACCAATGTAATAATGTGAAATGTTATTTTAACATCAAATTATTTATCTTATTCACAAATAAAAGAAATGAAACACACAAAATGAAAATGTATGAGTCACTACAGACACTTGAGAGATACTTGCCAATAATTTCACACAGAAANGTTAGAAAACATAATTCTTCTCTCAGAAATAAATTGAAGTCACGTGACTTAGCGTAACATAACGTGATGTATCTTGGCTTGAATTGCTGTGACAAAGCGTGACATTAAATTCCATTTATGATGTGCATGATATGACATAACACATACGGGTAATAACAACTATATGAAAACTATGTGAGAAAACACCGGATGACTTTTAAACAATCCTGAATTTCTGCAACAGTTCAATAGTAATATTGTTGTTTTCAATGATGCAAACATTGTGAATGACTTGTTTGAATGAGCTGTGGACTGTGAGGTGTTTTAGTTCCTCTCATTGTTACATAAACAGTGTGTGTGTGTGTGAGTGTGTGTGTGTGTGTGTGACCTTTCTGCTGCGTGAGGTCGACACTCCTCTGATTAGCTCGCGGTCTGGTAGCGTATCGCCCGAGGTCAAAGGTCAGCACTTCATCATGACTGCATCAGTCTGCTGTAATGGACTGTAAGAGGCAGTGTGTGTGTGTGTGTGTGTGTGTGTGTGTGTGTGTGTGTTAAGTGTCTCCTCCACTTGACCCCCCGCTGTGAGGGCTCCTGAGGAGAAACTGCATTAAGGGTGAAAGGTCAAACGGATAGCGAGCGTACTTAGCCAGTAGGTCGAACTGTTCGTGGTCGTTTCTATAACAGGAAGTGAAGCAAAGCGAAGGGCGAGCAGGAAACGTGTCAGACGGGACAGAGAGGAGACAAAGAGCGAGAGGATGAGAGCGCTCGGCGGGGTTAAGTGTCTGGAAGTGTTCGCTTGACCACGGCGGCGGCGGCGGTTTCGAGACGTCTGAAGAAACTGTGGTCGAGTTAGAAGAGTCAGACTCAACAGTTTCATCTTTTACAATCAGACAATAAATATGTGTTTTTGAGTCATCATTTAATGTTTATTCTGTGCAGCACACTGCCCCCTACAGGGAGACTGAAAACTGCATGTTGAGTTTTTTTTTAAACTCTCCTGTTTTTGTGTCAATTTGACCTGTTTCAAAAGCTTTTTTGTCATAACTTTGGTTTTCTGTCATAACTGCAGGGGTGGTTTCATGTTATGCTGTTTGCATATAAAATTAGTTTTGACTTTTTTTCAATTAACTCAAAATTTGAGATAGAAGTTGAAATTTTGAGATTGTATAGTCAAAATTATGAGACACAAAGTAAAAATTTTGAGATAAATAGTCCAAATTTTTAGATGAAAATCCAAGGTTTCAACAGACAGTAAGTATCTTGAGACAAAGTAAAAATTTTGAGATGTAAGTCGAAATTTCAACTTTTTGTCGAAATTTTTTTTGACTCAATTCAGGCAAAAATAAAATCCACAGAGCCACTTTTTTTTACCCAGCAAGAATGGGCTTCCATAGATTAGCATTTTCGTCTTGTGCTCATTAGAAGAATGCAGTGAAAATTCCTCAAAACTTTCAGAAGCTCCGCAACTTAGGTTTGAGTTTTTTTCAGTCTTTGTTTTGTCCCTCTGGGGCCTCCGTAGTCATAAAAAATGTCTCAGTTTCTCTCTCTGGTGTTTAGTTAAAGTCTTATTTCCTCTTTCAGACTCTGCTCTGGCTCCTGTCTCTTTAAGAATTGATGTTTAATGAGGTTCTAGAATGTTCCACATGAAGGGGCAGAGAGTTTTCTGCCCCCTTGTGACATCATCAAGGGCAGAGAGTTTTCTGCCCCTTGTGACATCATCAAGGGCAGAGAGTTTTCTACCCCCTTGTGACATCATCAAGGGCAGAGAGTTTTCTGCCCCTTGTGACATCATCGAGGGCAGAGAGTTTTCTGCTCCTTGTGACATCATCAAGGGCAGAAAGCTCCCTGGCCTTGATGTGGAACATTCTAGAACTTCACTAAACATCAATTCTTAAAGAGACAGGAGCCAGAGCAGAGTCTGAAAGAGGAAATAAGTTTTAAATAACAAAAGAAAAGTTCATTAAACTCAGTTTTTTTTTAATGTTTCTGTTTCTTTCAGTCACACAGAGAGTTTTTTTGTTTTTTAGGTTGGAGGCGTTGATTCTCCTCCAGGTTTCTGTCTGCACCTGAACACAATGTAGGTCAGAGGAAAGATGAATTTATGATGCTGACAGAAACATTTCTCTTGCGCTGTCAACTCTTTTTCTCTCCACTGAAGAAGCTTTAACTCCCAGAGGAGTCTGGAAACAGGAAAAGCTGCTTATTTCCATGAAACCTGAGCGAGCAGGCGCAGAGACAATCATCTTTAAATTCACACGACGGCGATTTGTGATGGCGGCAGACGCCACCTGATCACAGCTGACGGGCTGATGTCAGCGCTGAGGCTCGACAGAGATTTAACTGCCAACCGGGCGGGCGGGCGGGAACAGACGGGCTTTTGTTTCAGGAAGGAAAGAAGAAGAAAAAGAAGAAGTGTTAGAGCCACAAACACAGAGCTCACAGCTCGACTGCAGCATCTATGCTGTTCTGTTTCTATATCAGGGAAATGTTTGTGTTGGTGCCGTCAAACATGGAGCTGCATAAAGACATTTATAACAGCTGGAGGGCGACGACACTTCATGAAACAGACGATAAAAGCTGCAAAAACAAATTTATATCAACGCATGGAAACAAAATCAAAGCTTTATCACAATAAACTGTGGGTGACCATATTCTTAAAAAAAAAAAAAAGAAGAGAAAACATATAACTTATGACAACCCATTCGCCCAGTATATATATATAAAAAAAATAAGAGAAAAAAGAAGAACTGATATTGTTGAGATTTTTTTGTGGTCCATGCTAAGCGATGGGGAGAAATAAGTAAAAAAAAAAAAACCTCTACTTTTTATCTTACATTTTTTTTTACCTTTTTCCGTTAATTTTCACTTCAATTTTCTCAAAATCTCACAATTCTGACCTATTTGTCTAAAAGTTTTTATTTTTAAGTCAAAATTTTGACTTAATATGGGTGGAACTAGAATATTTGCTTCATAACTGGAACAAATGGGCTTCCATACAAATCACATATTCTGAGGTTGATCCTCTTGTTTTGTCATAAAAAAATCAGCAGATATATAATATCCTTTTTAGATAAATCTTTAGATTATATTCAGTCTTTCTCACACTAATCTTTGCCTTTACGCCACGTAACATCAACAATATTTGAAGTTTTTCTTATGATAATCTAAAATCGACACTTTCAATAACTTTTTTTAACTTTTTAATTAAGTTTATTATGATCAGGATGTTAAATATTGACAGTGTTTGACCAAGTTTAGGTTCTCTAAGACTCTGAGAGGATATTTTAATAAATAAACATTCATGTCTTTGTGTTTGGACGCCAGAATCGATTCATGAGCTCACGTGGCGGCGGCCTGCGAGCGTTTCAGGGCTGTAATGGCGTTAATAAATCATACGCTGACAAACAGACGACCAGCAGAGACGTTTTTATTTATTTATTTATTTTTAACATCCAATCTCTTTCTGCTTCTTTGTGCTGTGAGGATGATGGAGAGATCTTTCCTGAACGACTGTTTCTCGCTTTGGGCCTCGTGAAATATTGATAACCCTGAGGTGGCGGCGCTGAAACAGAAAGAGGTTTCACTTCGCCATCTTTAACCCCTGAACGCCACAAATACCAGAAACATCCAAAGAAAGAGAAAAAAAGGTTAAAGAAAAGAAAAATGAACCCTGAAACCAAACAGGCCAATCAGCTTTAAGGATTAGGCGCCGTTAAGAGCGTTGGGTTCACTGGGAATGTGCATCAGTCCTGAGTTTCTGTTGGCGTGTGTGTGAGTGTGTGTGATGGCGAGCCCGTTGGCGCTCAGGACTAACGAAGCGGCGGTCGGGGAGAAGACGTGTCTGGCGCTGAGACGCTCGGTCAGCTGGGTCAGTTTGAAGCTGAACATCATCAAAGAAAGCGGCGAGAACGCCACGGAGGTGAGAGTCAGATCAGAGGAGGGCGTTTAGAAATTAATAAATGAAGTTTGCACATCCTGTTAAAATCATGACAGTGTGCTCCCCCCAAAAAAGTTGATTTCATAATAGATTATGTGCATTTGTATCATCAAATTAGACATTAAAGTCCCAGTGAGGACTTTCTATGTGATCTCAAAAAAAGTCTGATATTTAGATTTTTGTCCGATCGTAATCCGCAACTTAAAATAAGATGAAACGCTAATTCTTTGCTTCTCGACTGGGACAGGACCATATTGATTTACGGCAAATCAAAGTTTCTAGCTAAAGGCTAAAACATGAGCTAAAGGCAAAAACAGGAGCTAAAGACTGAAACAGGAGCTAAAGGCTAAAACATGAGCTAAAGGCTAAAACAGGAGCTAAACACTAAAACAAGGGATAAAGGCTAAAAAAAAGCTAAAAAACACAAGCTAAAGGCAGAAACAGGAGCTAAAGGCTAAAACATTAGCTAAAGGTTAAAACAGGTGCTAGAGGCAAAAACAGGAGCTAAAGGCTTAAACAGGGGCTAAAGGCTAAAACAGGGGCTAAAGGCTAAAATTGGAGCTAAACACTAAAACAGGAGCTAAAGGTAAAAACAAAGGCTAAAGGCTTAAACAGGAGCTAAAGGCTAAAACACAAACTAAAGGCTGAAACAGGGGCTACAGGTTAAAAGATCATAAAAAACATCTTAAAAAGCTTAAATACAAGCTACAGGCTAAAACAAGAGGGTGAGGCTTAAACCAGGCATTATGGCTAAACAACAATTGAGGGATAAAACATAGGTCGAAAGCAAAGAAAAAAGATTGGCTAATACGAGAGCTTTAGGCAAAAACAGGGGTTAAAGGCTAAAACAGGAGCTAAAGGCTAAAACAGGAGCTAAAGGCTAAAACATGAGCTAAAGGCTCAAACAGGATCTAAAGGCTCAAATAGGAGCTAAAGGCTAAATCAGGAGATAAAGGCTAAAACATGAGCTAAAGGCTAAAACAGGAGCTAAAGGCTAAAACATGAGCTTAAGGCTAAAACAGGAGCTAAAGGCTAAAACAGGAGCTAAAGGCTAAAACATGAGGTAAAGGCTAAAACAGGAGCTAAAGGCAAAAACACGAGCTAAAGGCTAAAACATGAGCTATAGGCTTAAACACGAGCTAAAGGCTAAAACATGAGCTAAAGGCTAAAACAGGAGCTAAAGGCTAAAACAGGAGTTGGTAGATGAGCACTGGTAGGACATACGGGGACAGCTTTTGGAAAAAAAAAAGGTTGCTCTAAAGTTTCTTTAATTAACAGGTCGAACAGTGAACTAACCTCAGATTTATCGAGTCGTAAAAGTCTTAAAGTCAGATTCTTTCACTAAAGTTTCAGAGCTCTGAGGTTTTTTATTTTTTAAATCTCTGAGTCTGAGAGGAAACAGTGAAGGTCACGTAAGTTTGAGGGAAAGTTTCAGAGTTTGGTTTCTGTTCCCTGCAGTTGTTGATTTCCCCTCTCTGGATGTCGTATTCGCCGTGAATCGATATCCCGCTCCGGCAAAGCGCCGCAATAACTTTGTGACCCGGAGACTTTGTGTGAGAGAGAGAGAGAGAGAGAGAGAGAGAGAGAGAGAGAGAGACTGTGGCTGCTCAGCACTATCTGACACTGCAGAGTTATTAACGGAGGCGGCGAGCTCCGAGAAAGATAACTAGCTTCTGCCAGCTTCCTGTTCGAGTATCAACAGAGCAGAACGGCATCTCTGCAGCTGTGATTGATTATTACTGTCTGGAAAACATTTACTGATCCTCTAATCAGCCTGTCCTCACACTCAACGCATAAAAACGACGATTGATCAAGTTGTTCGACGTCTGATGAGAAATATTCATCAACTTTTGGGTCAATGACGTGACGTCCCCCTTTTTTGTGTCTGAGTGTAATATTTCCTTCCATCATGAATTGAGTATTTCATCACATGTATTTCTTTATTCTATGAAACCTGTGTTATTTGAACACATCTTTAAACTATTAGAGGGTCTAAAAACGTATTTTTAAAAAGTTCTTTGAAAGTGGATAAAAACATATTTCTGAGTGAAGAATTATGTTTTCTAACAGATTTCAGTAGTTGACCAACATTTCAAAGTTTTTAGGTTCATTATTTTTCAGTATTTTTAATTTGAGCACCCAAAAATGTCAGGTGGTGCAACCAAATATATGAAAATATATTTATATGTTCCTGTTATTTTTTCTGTGTGAAATTATTGGCAAGTATCTCTCAAGTGTCTGTAGTGACTCATACATTTTCATTTTGTGTGTTTCATTTCTTTTATTTGTGAATAAGATAAATAATTTGATGTTAAAATAACATTTCACATTATTACATTGGTTGTTCCACCTGACATGGAAATTGTTCCAGTCACCAATGAAGTGAAAAAACCTTTTTTATCAGTATTTCAGAGAAATCTACAAACTTTTCCACTTGGTCACAAATGTCATTTGGGCTCCTNACGTTTTTATTCTTCGTCTGTCTGTCGACGTCTGAACGTTTTAATAACAAATCTGCAGATTTAACAAAGGCATCAACACACTTTCTTCTTCTTCTTAGTTTGAAAGTTTCGCCTTTCAAACTGTTTCCTGTAAACTTTCTGCAGCTGTTTGAACTCTGCAGGTTTTATTTTTTCAACTACTTCACCAATGATGCATCTTTATTAATCAGATTATTTAACCCTCTGATGTACGGAAGAGGATTAGGGCCACTGAGAAAAAAAAAATTCCCCCCCAAAAAAAGTCAGAATTCTGACTTTTTTCTCAGAATTCTGACTTTTTTCTCCGAATTCTGACTTTAATCTCAGAATTCTGAGAAAAAAGTCAGAATTCTACGGAAGAGGATTAGGGCCACTGAGAAAAAAAAAGTCAGAATTCTGACTTTTTTTTTTTTCTGGAATTTTTTTTTTTCTCAGTGGCCCTAATCCTCTTCCGTACTGATGCATGAATTATGAAAGTCAGTGTTTTTATTTGTCCAAAGGCATAAAAAAAGTTGGTAACACTTTAGATTAGGGAACAAATATTCATTCATTTGTAGTCAATAAGTAATAATTAGGAGTTAATATATGGAAAAGTCTGCATTCATGGTGCAATGCAGGTAGAATAAGGGGTTAATGTGTGATTAATAAATACTAATTAGTTACTTATATGCATATTAATAAGCACCTAGTTAATGGTGAATACGTGTTTAATCTTTTTTTAATGCTTTGCAAAACACTTTAACTCTCTTTCATCCATTTTAACACTGAATAGCCTATAGTTTATGAGCTTTTTCACCCTCAAATGTTTGTCTATAACAGTGATTCCCAACCTGTGGGTCGTGGCCCCCTGGTGGGCCGTGGAGGCATCGCAAGTGGGTCGCCAAATAATTTCCAAAAAAAACTATTATTTTTGTCAGGAGCTGTTTTATAAAGATACAAATATTCATAACAATGTTAAAATGTTGAACATCAGTTATGGTCTTAAGAATATTAAAATGACCCGAAATGTAATTTTAAAAATGTTATTATACCTAAATTGTAAAAAACGTGTTTAGCCTGAAATGTAACAGATCGCTCCTGCACCGACCAACTTTGATTTAATTTAAAAGACTCTTTAAAGCCAACTATCTTTGCTGTTAACTTCTTTTTGCTTTAAAAAGGACTTTTAACTTCTTTAGGAATCATGAAGGAGCATTTTAGGGCTGTATTTTGTCTCCATTCAGTCTGGTTCTGTGCCGTCAGGTTTAAATGTCATTAAAAACCCGTCGCTGACTTATTCCTTTGCCTCTTGTAAGTGATTTGTTCAGAGTCAGAAGCTGCAGAGACGACATTCTCTGACCAATGAGTGACCGGCAGTCCGTCCACGTCACCTTTTCGTACCCATTACAGTCACTTTTCACTTTTTTCGCCAACACTTTTGTAATATTCGTTGCCACTTTCTTGACATTTTTTGTTGCTTTTTTTCCACCACTTCCCACTGTTGTTGTTACTTTTTCCTCCCATTGTTGCTGCCTTATGACTGTTTTCTTAAAATTTTCTTGCCATCTTTGCTTATATTAGTGACTTTTCATTCCTTTCTTCACCATTTGAAGCTCATTTTCCTGATTTCCTGAATATTTCTCAAGTTTTCTTCCCAACTTTCTTGCCATTTATTGCTGCCTTTTGCTATTTTTTTACCACTTATCACAGTTTTTTGTTACTTTTTTCCCCCATTGTTGCTGCCTTCTGACGGTTTTCCAAGTTTTCTACCAATTCTCTTGCCATGTTTTGCCCATTTCAGTTACTTTTCACCCTTTTTCTCCACTTTTGGCTTATTTTCTGCTACTTCCACAGTATTTCTCAAGTTGTCTCCCAATGTTCTTGCCATTTATTGTTGCCTTTTGCTATTTTTTGCCATTTCTCTTTGGTCTTTGGAAATTTCTTGCCACTTTTTGCCCATTTTAGTCAACGTCACCTTTTAGTGTCGGCTTTACTCTCTTAGAACCAGGGTAGAGTAGGTACTAAAAACTGGCGTCTGACGCGTAGTACCGCGCTAATGGAAACGCAACACAAACCGGGTAGAGTCGAGTAGAGTAGGACCAAGACGAGTCAGTGGAAAAGGGCCAAAAGTTTCAGGATGCTGAGCGATTTGCAAAAATAACCTAAGTGCGATTATTTTTTCCCTGAATTACAATTGTGATTTATGGTGCGATTTTTTTTTATATTGTTGCTGTTGCAATTGTTTTGTTGTTGCTGTATTGGAGGGGAATGAAAACCCCAAATTTAGTGTCTTCGAAAGTTAGAATAAGATCAATAAAAAGGAGGTTTACACAGAAATGTCAGGCCTTAAGAAAGTTTTACCACTTTATGACTGTTTTTTAACTTGAATCCCAATTTTTTTTTGCCAATTTTCACCATTTTTGATTCCAAGTTTTTCCAATTATCTCGCCAGTTTTTGTTGCTTCATGTCCATTCTGGTCATTTTAAACTTATTTTTATTGCTTATTCTTGCTGTTTTGCCGCATTTCAAGGTAGTTTTTAAGAGTTTGTCTCTTCGGTTGTGTAACTCTGATGTAGAACAGAAAACATCTGCTGTAAAAAATATTCTCTCTGGTATTCTGACATAATTCAAAATTAAGAAAAATTGCACTGCTACAGGACTTATTGCGATTTAATCTAATTTGTGATTGATTGTTCAGCCCGATTCAGTTGTTTTTGTGTTTGCAGAGACGTTTATCCACATCATGTGAAAGAATGAAAATGTTTTCAAACTTCCACCGTCTTCATTCCTCGGCCGCCCAAACACACACACCCACCCGTGCTCACACGCGGCGTTCGTTCTCCCCGTACAATAGCGCTCTGTCCCCCCCACTCACCCACCCCTCACTTTCCAAGAAACTGGTGTCAGCGATGAGAAACTTCCACATCAGAGCCTCGAACCCTCTGGTGTCACTGCAGCTGCATCAGCTGCTCCGTCTCTCATCCTGATTGGACACGGACGCCGGACGCTCTCACGGCGCGGCGCCCACCCCCCCCACCCCCCGAGACAAACCGGGTTACATCTGCTCAGCCGTGAGGATGATGCAAAGCACCATGGGTAATTAATTATCGGATTTGTGGTGCATTCCAAAAGAGCGACGTTACGTAAAGTAGTGTGGGAAGAAACTTCACAGGGAATGACATCATCATGGTTTCTGTGGTTAAACACACGAGTTAGAGACAGAGAAAAAAACTATAAACTCATGAGTCTGTGACAGGAAATAACATAATAAGATACTTTCTCCTCTGAAGTTTGGGACAATCAACAGCTAAAAACCATAGACCGTCTGCGGCCCGCCGGCGGGCCGTGATAGTATTGCGAATGGGCCGCCAAATTCCCCCCAAAAAGTCTGGTCCAAGTGAAGTGTAAATACAAGATACAAATAAACAGAATAATGTTAAGAATGTTAAAACTCAGCCATGTTTAAAGGAAATTAACAATCTTCAGATATTCATATATAAAAAAATAGTCCTTTAAGAAGGTGTGTTACAGCCAAATAGGAAACATGACCTGAAACTTAACAATGAATTGTAACAAGTTGTTACATTTTGGGGGAAAAGTTATTATGTTTTGAGCTCAGCATCTGTTATATTATTGAAAAGTTATTACATTTTGGGTTGCTGTTACATTTCAGGTCATTGTTACAAATAACAAGGCATTTTATATCAACAAAGTAATTGTTTTATTATCATTTTATTGACTTAATTCTTGTTATTGTTTTTATGTGACTGACTGTATGGCTGACTATGAAACATGTGCTGCTGTCTTGGCCAGGACTCCCTTGAAAAAGATTTTTTTTTTTAATCTCAATGGGAAAACTCCTGGTAAAATAGATGTTTAATATAAAATATAAAAATATCCACCGTACTTATTGGGTCAAAGGTGGGCCCCAACATTTTTTAGACATAAAAGTGGGCCCTGAGTTGGAAAAGGTTGGGAATCACTGCCATAGACTGTATAATGAGTGGACATAACGACGAAGCCTCCAGCATAAGCCCCGCCCCCTGGTGTCTGGCTGCAGTATAGGTCATAAGCCCCGCCCCCTGGTGTCTGGCTGCAGTATAGGTCATAAGCCCCGCCCCCCATGTATTCCAGATATGAGCCGGGAAAACTTAAAAAAATTACGATACCTGGTAGAAACGTTTCTCTCATCCTTACACTAAGGTGGTATGATGATGTCATTTGGTTGCATGGTTTTCAGGTGATTTTTTCTGAGAAGTTAGTTTCTCATCAGTTATTGGACGTTAAAAACCGCGATATAAGTTTCGTTTTACGATAGTTGACAGCTGCCGTTCGTGAGTAGTTTTTATCGGGGATATAAGAAACTTCAGGAAAGAGCCAAAAGGAGACTAAACCTTCTGAAGAAGAAGAAATAAATATTTTTATTTCTCTTTTTTACTTGGCTCCACCGGAAATTCTGTCTCTTTAATACCTTCGCGGCCCACTCGGGGGCCACGACCCACAGGTTGGGAACCACTGCCTTAAGATTCAATTAAAGGGTTAATGACCGAGTTTTTTCGAGTGATTTGTTCTGTTTATGTTTCGTCACAAATATTACAAAACCAGGTTAACATTCCCGCTCAGTGTGTTAATGCTGAGACTCACAGACTCTAATCTCCTCAGGTCTGAGCAGATTTCTGTAAGTTTCAGTGTTTGTGTCCAGTTGTGAACTTCATGTTCTCTGACTGAGCCCCCACCCCCCTTTACCGCCGCCGCCGTCCGACCGCCGCCGTGTGTTTGGACGTGGAGTTCGCTGATTCTATAAACCTACATTCAGCCTCCAGAGCAGGTTAAACACAGCTTAAAGAGATTATCTGGACTTTGGCTGCTGCCTGCTCTCGTTGTTTGTTCTACAGAATAAGAGACGGACAAACGGATGGATGGATGGATGGATGGATGGATGATGGATGGATGGACTGTGAGAATGAGAGTGGGAACAGCAGCTCTGTTGTTAGTTTTCTGTCCCACATGGAAAAACTCTTGTTCCCTCTAACTTTCTCTCTCGGCTTTTTCTTGCACTTTTTTACGCTTTTATACCTTTTGTTCCCGCGACCGGCCCACGATCGGCCAATGAGACGCGAGCTATGACATCACCCTGTAACCACAGTGACCGGCGAGAGAATAATATGAGCTCATCCTTGGAACGGAGAGAGAGTGAGAGTTTGTAACTATAGAAGCTTTTCACAGACGGCCAGCTTCTTTTCTGCATGCAAGGACACAAACACACACACAAACACACACAAACACACACCTGTCTCTACACACACTCAGACTGAAGTTTTCTGCCTCTGAAAAACAAACTGCACCAACTTCTGAAGTGCATTTAGTTTGTTAAAATGACAATAAAATTTGTTTTTAGAGAGTTATAACAGGTTATCATCAGCATAACAGTTCAACGATGTGTGAGAGTTTTGCTCTGGCAACTGGAAGAGATTGATTCTAAAATGTTGATACTTTTTAATCTTCAGTTGTTCGATGTGATGTTGATCAAAAACAGGAAAAAACAGAAATAATTTACTCCTTAAGATTAAGTGTCAGTGATGTGCTGCTAGTGGGAAATACTTTTTCTTTCTCCTGTGAGGAATGTGTAAGTGCAAAATGTGTAAGTGCATAATGTGTAAGTGCATAATGTGTAAGTGCAAAATGTGTAAGTGCAAAGTGTGTAAGTGCAGAATGTGTAAGTGCAAAATGTGTAAGTGCAAAGTGTGTAGGTGCAGAATGTGTAAGTGCAAAGTGTGTAAGTGCAGAATGTGTAAGTGCGGAATGTGTAAGTGCAGAATGAGTAAGTGCAGGATGTGCATGTGCAAAATGTGTAAGTGCAGGATGTGTAAGTGCAGGATGTGTAAGTGCGGAACATGTAAGTGTAAAGTGGGTAAGTGCGGAATTTGTAAGTGCGGAATGTGTAGGAGCAGAATGTGTAAGTGCAGGATGTGTGAGTGCAGGATGTGTAAGTGCAGGATGTGTGAGTGCAGGATGTGTAAGTGCAGGATGTGTGAGTGCAGGATGTGTAAGTGCAGGATGTGTAAGTGCAGAATGTGTTAGTGCAGGATGTGCAAGTGCAAAATGTGTAAGTTCAAAATGTAAGTGCAAAATGTTTTATTGTTGCTTGTGTAAGTGCAGTATATGTCAGCACAGGATGTGTAAGTGCAGGATTTGTAAATGTGAATGTGTAAGTGCAGGATGTGTGAGTGCAGAATGTGCAAGTGCAAAATGTGTAACTGCAGAGTGTGTAAGTGGGAAATGCAAAAATGCAGAATGGGAAAGTGTGGCTTACAAAAGCCTGGAATATGTAAGTGCAAAATGTGCAAATATTAAATTCGTCAGTGGGGGATATGTGAGCGTGGAATGTGTAAGTGCAGAATGTGTAAGTGCTGGATGTGTAACTGAGAATGTGTGATAGCGAACTGCAAAAGCATAGGATACGTAAGTGCATGATGCATACACACAATGGGTGAGTGCAGAATGTGCAGGTGTGGAATTTAAAGGTGTGGACTGTGTAAGTGTAAAATGCAGAATGTGTAAGTGCAGAATGTTCAAATGCAGAAAGTGTGGAATGTGTTAGTTTGGAATTTGTAAGTGCATTATGCGTAAATGCGAATGTGTAAGGGCAAAATGTTTGTGTAATAGCCTCAATGTGGGATTTGTAAAATAATCAAGTGTTAAAGTGGAATGTGTAAGTGCAGAATTGGAAAGCGCAGTGTCACACTGCTTTGTAAGCTATTCGGTCTCAGTCTGTGGACTTTAATTTCAAGATACATTTGTACCAGAAAAATATCTTATTGGACTAAAAATGAGCCCCCAGCACTCGACAAGATCCAGAAAAATGTTTTATTCCAAGACACTAAGGATAAAAACGACGCCTGAATAATTTAAAGAGTAAAAATAAAATTGCTTTTCTCTTTTAAGCAAATCAGGTCTTATATTCGTCCTGACTGAGTTTACGTACTGTGCCTTTAATTCTTTTACCTCAAATAACCTTAGGTGGGTTTTTCTTTTCACACCTGAAAGTGCTGACATGAATTATGCAAACAGATGCTGAACTGTAGAAACAGGAGTAATAGAAAAGATCAAAGGCAGGTGAAGAGTAATTTCTCTGTTTTTAAACTGTTAAAGCTGAAGTTTAGTTTCCGAGCAGCTGCAGGAGAAAACTGTTTTTTTTTCTGTGACATAAATCAGTGTCATGTCATGAATTCAGAGAGGAGTCGTGTTTGTTGTTCCGGGTTTAAAGGCTAAGATAAGAACTTGTCCACTCGTGTAACGTTTGCGAGGACAAGGCGGCGTCTAGACGTTCAATTTCACACTCTTTGAAGTTTCCTGCCCGACGGCGAAAACGCAGCCGAGTGGATGAACCCAACATGAAGAGACATGAAAGAGGAGGAGGAGGAGGAGGAGGAGGGAGGTAGTTCCCCCTTTTGTCCTTTTTCTTCTTTATTTTATGAAAAGTGTTGTTTCATCAAATTATTCCAAGTGGTGAAATTTCTCCTGTAAAGTCCGTTGTTTGTCTGTCTGTCGTGTCCGTTCTCATCAATAACAGCAGCTTCACAGTCTTAGAGCATTTCCTCCTCAATGTCAATCTGACAAAACTTGGCTTATTTTATTTCCTTAGACTTTTAGCTCCAGGGCGAAAGTGGCCCCATCATTTTGTATTGAGTTTTCATCCCAGGACAGCTTGTGATAGACAACAAGCACTCCCGATTACTTTGTAGCTCAGAGTTCTCTTTTTGTTCTGTTCTTACATGTTTGTTTAAGTTTGTGAAGTTGTTTCAGAACCTTATTTGTTTCCTGAAAAAGATCCCAGCCAGCATTGTTTGGTATTCAGCTGTAAAATAAGTTGAAACGAAGCTCCTCTCTACCATCACGGATCAGGCAGTGCGCAGGCGAGGAGTGAGAGGAGCACTCACATAAAAGAGAAGCTAAAAATCATCACACAAGTTTTAATCAACACTGATAACATTTGTATCGATATATCAATATTTTAGATTAGTTGCTCACCACCAGGGTTCTAGCTACAAGACAAAAGTGGCTCCATCATTTTCTGTTAAGTTTTCATCCCAGGACAGCTTGTGATAGACAACAAGAGCTCCCTGCTTGACTAGTCTTGTGTAATTTCTCTATTAGAGGGTTGTTTATTGGCTAACAGGCCTGTCACTCACTCCTACAGTAACCAATCACCTTATTGTTCCTAAGAAGTCAGCTGTAGCCATTTAGATCATTGGCGAGACCTTTTTATTGGCTTACATCGTCAGAACAGATTTTTCTCTTTCTCATTTCAGTTATAGGCTCAGATTTAATTTCACGTAAAAACTTTTATATCATATTTTATCTATGCACGGGTTATGTATACTTTTGGTTAAAGTCTATTTTTCTCTTTCTTAATTTTTATATGGGCGTGTGGGAGGGGGTTTCCACAAAAAACATTTCCACAAAAAAAGCAAAGTTTACTAAAAAGAGGACACTGAGCACTGATGAAGCTGGTTTTGTTTGCGCAGATGAGACTAAAAACTCTCTAACTCCTACAAAGTTTTACTTAAAAAGCTCAAATTTCACGCAGATGTAGATGAGAAGGTGTAGAAGTGATGTGTTGGATGTTTTTTGTCTGACATGAAGCATCTTGAAGTTAATGATGCTCAAAAATTGGTGATAAAATAGCGAAGTGGAAAAAAAAACAACAGTTTCAGCTGCATTTATCCTGATGTGGACTTAAGCCATAGGGCTGAACAATTTTAGAAAAAGATCTAATTGCGATTTTCTGGCTGATACAGCGATTTCAAGTCGATTCACGATTTTCTTTAAATCAAACTTTAGTGAAGTTTTCACAATGTACAGAAAAATTTACAAACTTGACAGAAAATTACATCAAACCATTGAAACATCAAAAGCTTTTTCTCTAATGCGAGGATGAAAATAAAAACTGAAGGTAAGAATTGTTTCAAACTTTGAGATAAAAGGTCAATATTTTAATATGAAAAGTGGAAATTTTGAGAAATAAAGACAAAATTCTGAGACAAAAAGTCAGTAACTGTCAGAGTTTAAGAAATTGATTTAATATTATGTGGAAAAAAGTCCAAACTTTCTCATTTAAGGTCAAAATTTTAAAATGACAAAAGTCTAAGATAAAAAGTCTATGGTTCGATACAAAGGCAATGTTTGAGATAAAAAGTTGAAATTTTGATATAAAAAGTCAAAACTCTACGATTTAGGTCAAAATTATGTGAAATAAATACAAAATTAAAGGATAAAAGGCAACAAATTTTAAAAGAAGATTTTTAGATAAAAAGTCAAATTTTGACTTTTATCAAAATCCTGAGTCTTAAACCCATTCCTGCTTTTTCTAAACTGGACTTTCTAAATTGTAGTTTTAGTTATAAAAACTGAAGAACAGAAAGAGCTATCTTTGACTCTTAACTTTAAAAAATGATGTAGTGCAAAATATTCTTAATGGTGTCAAGATAAATAAAATAAAATACAAAACAATTCAAAACAAAATTCAACAATCTCAAAGAAAAAAGGATTTTTCTCAACAGTCTCACACTCAAAGACAGGTGTGTGTGAAACAGCTGATTTAACAGATCCTGGGCTTATAAAAACATGACATTTTCTGAAACTAGAGACTTGAATCTTTCAAATGAAGTGTCACTGATGAACTTTGACCTTGTGGTTCTTCAGTTATAAGCTTTAAAAACACAGCATGGTGAGTTTTTCTAAGCTGGACCATCATTAGCCAACACAAAGCCCAGTTTCTCTGATAATGTGTTAAACTCATCAATAAATCAATAAATGAGGTGGTTTGACCTTTAGCTGAGTGATTCTCTACGACCACAGTTCATCAATAACTGAACTCACACTTTCAGTCAATTAACCCGCTTTAAGTGAACGACCTGCAGTGACCCCGCGCTTTAGAAAAGAAAGAAAACACCTGCGTTAGAGCTAATATCAGCTTTTTGGCCTCGAGCCGAAGTTTCATGTGTAATTTTAGGAACATGAGTCACGGTAAACTCGGTTTCATCCTTTCAGTCGTGACCACGTGGAGCCAAATTGGTTTTTGGCTCTGAAACAATGCTTGGCCTCTTTGTTCGTTACATAAACGATCTGATCCACACGAGTTTACAGACGAGAATTTATGACAAAAACAACTTTTATTTTACATCTCTGCTCAGAATTTCTACCATTAATTTTCATATACAAGCTTTTTTCTTTGAGTGCGCTTTACTCAAACTGCTCAGACCTGGTTCATCCATGTGTGAAGATGAATCAGTTATAGAAACATTTTTCTGGACATGTCAGGTGAAAAAAGCTCAAATTTAGTCCAATATTTACTATCTATCTATCTATCTATCTATCTATCTATCTATCTATCTATCTATCTATCTATGTAACTATCTATCTATCTAGTATCTATCCATTCCCCTATTTAGTCCTATTTTCTGGACTTGTCAGGTGAAAAAAGCTCATATTTAGTTTAATACGACTTTTTATTTTTACAGAAATAAGACATAAACACTGATGAATTTATAGTTTTGTAGGTTTATAGTGAATGGGTGGTAAAGCTGATTGGATTCATGGTGAGCAGATTCAGAAACATAAATAAAGCAGAAAGCTTTCTTTCAATCTTTGTTTTCATTTTTTCTGTCTTCTTATTTTCTTATCGTTTCATCTTTTTCCTTCCTCATTTGTTTTTTCTTTGTTTGGTCTGTCACTCTTGTTCTTTTTAAAAAAAATATTCTCCACATCTTTGTTTTTCTTACTGTCTTTCTTATTTCTTTCCGTTGCCCCTTTTTTTAACTTTTCCCTTTCTCGTCTTTTCCCTTTTTATCTTTTTCTTTCTTCCATTGCCTTTTTTTGTCTGTCTCTTTATTTCCCTGGATATTTCTTCCTTTATCCCGTTTATTTCTTTTTTTTTTCTTCATTCTGTCTTTCTTAATTTTTTTTATTTCTCCTCATTTTCTTTCTTTCTTTCAGTACTTTTCTTTTTGTTTTTGTTTTTGTTTGTGTTATTCTTTTTCTTTCTTTCTTCTCTTCTTTGTTTAATCTTTATTTGCTACTTTCTTTTTGCCTTTCTTTCCCTTTTACCACAGAGTCAACAGGCAGAGGGAACTACTTTTTGTGGATGGATTTGATGTGAGGTGTGATCTGTTGTGTTCTATCGTCCTTTGTTCTTTTCCTTTGAAGTTCTTTGATGTTTATTTCTGCCCTAGTGGACGCTAAAGGAACTGCAGTTTGACAGAGATTTCCGTCCGAAGGCGCTGACACGTTTCTGTGTTTTAACCCTTCGTGCTGCAGAAAGAGCGTTTATTTTTTACGGAGGTGAGCGTCGTCACCCCGAGAACGTGTTAATTGGATTTTGACTCCCAGATGTAAACGAGCGTCCTGATTTTTAATGAGTCCTGAAATCAGAGCGTTTTGTAAAAGTGGTGATGATAATTACGCTCGCCGTTCGACCCAGATATCTGCCCCCCCCCCCTCCTGTGTCTGAACCCTCACCCTTCAGACGTGGGGGTGAAGGCGGCGAGGCGTGAGGTTGTTGTGAGGCGATCACATGTCACTCTCCTTCCTCCAGGGAATCGTCCTCTCTAATTGGGTCAATGACAAAAAGAGGGTCTAAAAACATATTTTTAAAAAGTTCTTTGAAAATGGATAAAAACATATTTCTGAGAGAAGAATTATGTTTTCTAACAGATTTCAGTAGTTGACCAACATTTCAATGTTTTTAGGTTCATTATTTTTTAGTATTTTTAATTTGAGCACCCAAAAATGTCAGGTGGAGCAACCAAATATATGAAAATATATTTATATGTTCCTGTTATTTTTTCTGTGTGAAATTATTGGCAAGTATCTCTCAAGTGTCTGTAGTGACTCATACATTTTCATTTTGTGTGTTTCATTTCTTTTATTTGTGAATAAGATAAATAATTTGATGTTAAAATAACATTTCACATTATTACATTGGTTGTTCCACCTGACATGGAAATTGTTCCAGTCACCAATGAAGTGAAAAAACCTTTTTTATCAGTATTTCAGAGAAATCTACAAACTTTTCCACTTGGTCACAAATGTCATTTGGGCTCCTCTGGCTGATGCAGTTTCCTGTTTCCTGTTTTATTCTCTTCACTTTAAAATAAAAGTCTAATGTTACGGTTGCACCACCCTGACATTTGACAAGGTGAAAATTACGGGACAAAAGTTTTTTACATTTCTCAACAGCTTTAAAATTCTTTTTATTTGCAAAGAATGTTTTATTTAAAAAGGTACAAGCATAAAATAATGCCACTGTATTTTTAATTTCCATTTACAATAACTGACATTCAATTTTTAGAGTTTAATTACTGTGGATACTTGTCAGGACGGTTGCACCACCTGACATTTTGGGGGTTTGAGGAACCAAAACACAAAAAAACATGTTATATTTTAATAGTTTAAAGATGTGTTCAAATAACACAGGTTTCATAGAATAAAGAAATACATGTGATGAAATACTCAATTCATGATGGAAGGAAATATTGCACTCGGACACAAAAAAAGAGACGTCACGTCATTGACCCAATTATAAACTCACATAATTAATCTGCAAACATCAAGTTTCTCCTCGTTCTTCCTCCTCGCTCTCTTACCGCCGTGTTTCATCAGACTCTTTCCCTCCTCCTTCATCTGTTTCTGCTGATTATTTTATGAAAATATGAATTTTTTAATGTGTAAAGTTAAAGCAGGATGTGCAACCACTGAGCTCTGACGACACAAAGAAGAGCTGCACACATATGATTAAGTGTAAATGACATTAATTTATGTAAAAGATGGATCAGATTTAATGATTTCCAACCTGTGGGTCGTGGCCCCCTGGTGGGCCACAGAGGTATTGCAATTTGGACGCCAAATCATTTCCAAAAATGGTCTGAAATTTCATGTATGGTAATTATATGAAGCTACAAATAAACAGAATCATGTTAAAACTTCTAGCTTCTAGCTGCAAGACAGAAGTGTCCCCGAGACTTGATGCCAGGAGAGCCTGATTTATACAGGAAGTTCCCTCTGCTTCATAGAACAATATAATGTACTTTTATTGATCCCTTTAGGTGTGTCCATCAGGGAAATTGACATCTCCATCACAATTCATAGCACTGTACACAAACACAATAGATAATCAAAAGAGTCAACACCGTTAAATATATAGAAAATATATAAGAAGGAAATAAAGTTAACATAAATAGAGTTTTAAGATGTATTCAAGTGTGCCTGTGAATACCTGAGAGGGATTCTGTATGTGCATAGGAACAGGAATATAATGATAATAATATATGATATAAAATGAAATATTAGATATAATAATAATCATACAAATAATAATAAAAATAATAACAACATTAAAAATAATAATAAAAATAATATAGCAGTGATCATATACTCATAATAATACAATGATATAGCAATAATACTAATAATAGTGTAATAATAATAATAGTAATAATAATAATAATAATAATAGTGATAAAAAAATTAATATAGCAGTGATCATATACTACTACCAATAAAATAATATAGCAATGATAATAATAATATAGCAGTGATCATATACTACTAATAATAAAATAATATAGCCATAATACTAATAATACTAATAATAATAATAATAATAATAATAATAATGATGATGATTATAATAATGATAGTAATAATGATAAACATGATATAGCAGTGATCATATACTACTAATAATAAAATAATATAGCAATAATAATAATAATAAAAATAATAATAATAATAATAATATAGCAGTGATCATATACTACTAATAATAAAATAATATAGCAATAATAATAATAATAATAATAATAATAATAATAATAATAATAATAATAATAATATAATATAGCAGGGATCATACACTGATAATAAAATAATATAACAATAATACTAATAATACTATAATAGTAATAATAATAGTATAATGATAATAATAATAATGATAATTATAATATAGGATAGTTTAGGATAGTACAGCTATTATAATAACAACAACATTAGTACAGCAATAATAAAAGTATAACAATAGCAGTCGTATGAAATTATACTTATAGCAGTTGTACTAAATATCATAATAATTATAATAGTAACTATAACAATAATAGAGGCAGTAATAATAACAATAATGATAATGTAGAATCTCTTATACACATAATACACATGATGTATATTATATTGCACTTATTTCTAATTGCACAGTTTATTGCACATTTGTAAAGTGATTGTTTGCATTTATAAGTCACAGTTATAAGCTGTGTAAGTTTTGTAAGTATAAGTTTTGATTGGTTGAGGATGTTGTTTGTCTCTGACTGTGGCTCGTTAACTCGCTCTAAAGGCCTGATGGGAAAAAAATCCTCACCTCCTTGTTTGTCTCTTCGCTGTCAGCTCAAAGATTCTTGTTTGGAAGAACAAACACGAGCTCGACGGCTGCAGCAGCAGGAAGATGAAAATGTGCAAAGAGGTTTTTTTTTTTTTTATAAAAGGAGGTGAAGCTGTGACCCAGATACTTCAACCTGTGTGTGTGTGTGTGTGTTCACATGTATGTTGGAGAAACAGGGTGATCTATATGTATGAAAAGAAGTCATTTTCTCTGCTTTCATCCCTCTGGGCTGTCATCCCTCTCTCTCTCAGTCTCTCTCTATGTCTCTCGCCCGCTCGCTGCTGCAGTTTCAGTTTATTATCAGAAACCAGATGAGGCTCCGCTCTGCTGCTGCTGCTGCCTCCATCCTTTCTTCATCCACTCAAACTGCCCCCCCCCCACAGAGCCGCCGCTAACAAAGAAAACACGAAGCGTGACTCACAGCTGGACGCCCTCAACGAGAAACACAAACAGAAAAAAAAAAAAAAAAAACCTGAACAGCTTCGTGTCTTCTTTGCATTTCTACTTCTGAATAAAAATATAACGTTTTTTATTCTCATAGTTTTTCACCTGCTCAAAATGTTAAACGAGGAAAAAGTCACTGCTTGTTAATTAAATAACAAGCAAAAATTTGATTTTTCTCTTTCAAAAAAAGGAGGATTGAGACCATGTTAAAAAAAAAATCTACAAGAATAAAGTCATGAATTTGAAAGAATACAGCGACAGATTTATAAGAATAAAAGTTGTTAGTTTAAGAGATAAAGTCTAATTTACAAGAAAAAGTCGTAAATTTATAAGAACAGTCATAGATTTATGAGAATAAATTTTTTAATGAGAATAAAGTCACTAATTTAAAAGAATAAAGTCATAGATTAACAAACATTAATAGATGTACAAAAATAAAGTCTTAAATTTACAAAAATATAGTCATAGTTGTACAAAACTTTAAGTCAGAAATTAACAAAAAAGGCATAAATTTACAGATAAAAGCTGTAAATTAACAAAAAAAATGTCATAGATTAACAAAATTAAAGTCATAGATAAACAAAAAAGTCGTAAATTTACTAAAAAGTCTTAAATTTATTTTTTTTAAAAGTCAAAGAAAAGCAAACATTAAAGTCATAGATGAACAAAAAACAAAGCTGTAAATGTCCAAAATTAAATTTACGAAAAATTGAGTCATTAATTAATAAAAATAAAGTTGTAAATTTACAAAAAGCTGTTAATTTTACAAAAAAATAAAGTCATACATTTACAAAATTAAGTTGTTAATTCACAAAATTGAAGTCATAAATTTACAAAAAGTACTGTCAAAGTTATACTTTAAATAAAGACATTTATTTATTGCGAACTTTATTTACAAAAATAAAGTTATGAATTTAAAGGAAAATATTCAAGTATCCATTTTTGCAAATAAAGTTGTAAATTTCTGACAATTTAGTCATCATTCATTCATCTATTGTCACCTTTTCTCTCATGAAGTTGCTCCTTTTTGGAGTAAAGGACGTTAAAATACGAATGACACATCCAGACCTAAAAGGGTTAATGTTAGTTTATATTGTAATTTTCATTTTTAAATTCATAAACAGCAGATTTGATGCTTTTAATCTTTAAAATAAAACATAATTTTGTGGAAAACTGGGAGAAAACACAAACACAAAAATGTGACGTTAACAGGTTTTTATTCTGTCAGACGTTTGTATCACACTCTAACCAAACATGTATCTGCAGAAATGAACATTGGAATTAAAGCTGTGGTGTCTGGTTGGCTTTCACACACACACACACACACACACACACACACACACACACACACACACACACACACATGCTGAACACAGTCCCAGAGCGGATCAGTTCAGCTCAGCGTGTTGAAACAGACCCAGACTGCTCTTTGTTTGAATTATTTTAGAGAGGCTTGTTTCAGATCCACCTGCCAGTCAGCACACACACACACACACACACACACACACACACTCTTCCTGCTGTATTATCTGCTGATAAATCCTTCCACTGAGGCGTTGCAGATTTCATTTGAATGTGTAAATTCCAATTAGGATTAACTTGTTTTCTCTGCCCGCGCTGATAGTCGCTTTAGCATCCCGCCAGAGGAAGTGTCGCCCTCACACACACACACACACACACACACACATGCTGATGAGGCCAGATTAGCTCTTCATAAGTGTGTGTGTGTGAGGTAATTATCAGGTTTTCTCTGCGCTGAGGGGACGGTCACCAACACTCGGATAAATCAGGATAATTACTCACTTCTGTGTTTCCGTTTGTGCAGCTGCACATCTGTGTGTGTGTGTGTGTGTGTGTGTGTGTGTGTGTGTGTGTGTGTGTGTGTGTGTGTGTGTGTGTGTGTGTGTGAGAGGGACAGGAAGTGTGTGATGAGTGGAGAGAGCAGCTGTAGAAAAGAGGAGACAAAGAGATGGATGTAGGATTTTTCTGTTCATGATGCAAAATATTCAAACATTCAATATTCAGATTCCTTCACCTCCCAGTTTTTCACTCTGTTTTTCTACAAATTAATTATATTTATAATAAATTATATCTGCACTTAGCTACTGACATTATTCTAATTATTCATCAACCTGTCAAGATGTTGACATGAAAACATGAAACTCTGATTGTTTGCAAAACTGACACCAATGAGTCAACATTTAAACACTGACTCAGCATAAAAATTCATTTACACTAAGATTTTGAGGCATTATTTATATTTTTGCACAAGAGAAATATAAATATTTATGTCTATTTCTATTGAAGTATGAGGTGATTCAATATTATGGAAGCCCATTTCTGCCAGTTAAAAAAAAATAAATAAATAAAAAAATGACAACTTGGCTTTGTTGAGAATCTTTTGGCCCATATTAAGTCAAAAAAAATTTAAGATAAAATGTTGAAACCCAGAGAAGAGTCAAATCTTTAAGACGAGAAATCAAATAAAAAAAATTAGAAGTAAAAATTCTGATATTTAAGTTGAAATTCTGTATTAAAGCTTACATTTTACGATAAAAAAAATCAAAGTTTTGGAATAAAAAGTTAAAATTTATGATTAATAGTCAAACTTTGAGAAAAATAAAAGAATTTTATTCTTAAAAAGCCATTCTCTCGTGGTCTGTAAAACCTTAAACCTGTTGACTCCTGGAGTTTTTCTGCTCATTACGCTCATTTATTGCGAAAATCAAGCTAAATTATGGTTTGTTTTATTTTGAAAGTCACAGGCTCTTATTTTGGTGGCACAGCTGGACTGCAACTAAACAGGTGGAGTCCAGCTGGGCCACCAAAATAAAAGCCTTTTAACAATGATGCGGTGCCTTCCAGCCTTTTGAGTTGTTTGAGAAAATAAGACTTTTATCTCAAAAAAGGCAAGGTCAAAAAAGCATGACGCCAGCGCTTCCACTGAAAACTCCGGCTTGTCGATTACACGGCAACAGTGGAAACAGTACTTTTGAATTTCACCCTAAAACGGCCTCTGAGTGTGTTCAGTTTTACAGTTTTTTCAGTAAAACTTTAAGCAGTTGTGAGCTAAAAAAGTCCAAATTTTGAATAAAAGGTCAAATATTTGAATTAAAGTTTTGATTTAAAAAGTCAAAATTCTGAGATAAAAGTCATAATTTTGAGAAAAATGTACAAATTTCAGATAAAAATATTAAAGTTTTGAGATACATTTTGAAGTCAATATGTCTGAAAGAAGTTAAATTTTGATTAAGAGAGTCAAAATATTGAGATAAAATGTTGAAATATGGAAATAAAAGTAAACTGTTAGACTCAAATGTTGAAATTGTTCGCTAAAAAGTCAAAATTTTGAGTAAAATTCCATCTTAAAAAAACAAACAAATCTGAGCTCAAAAGTCAAAACTTCTGAAATTAGTCAAAATTTTGATTGAAAAGTCCAATTTCAAATTAAAAATTAAAATCAAGGATCAAAGATCATTATAATGAGATAGGTAGTAAAATTTTAAAATGAATAGTCAAGATTCTGCGATAAAGGAAAAATACAAATTTCAGATTAAAGTATCATAAGTCTGAGATAATAAACCAATATATCTGAAAAAGATTAAATTTTGAGTTAAGGTGTCAAAGTACTGAGATAAGATGTTAAAATGTTGACAAAAAAAGTAAATATTTAGAGGTAAAATGTTGAAATTGTGGGCTGAAAAGTCAAATTGTTGAGTTAAAGGTCGAAAAATTGAATGAAATTCCAATTTAAAAAGTCAAATTCTTAGATTTAATGTCAAAATTCTGGAGTGAGACAAATTTTTTATTTAAAAAAGTGAAAATACTGAGATAAAAGTTGGTACAATGATGTTAGAAGTACACATTTAAAGATAAAATGTTGGAATAATGAGCTTAATAGTCAAAATTTCAAATCAAAAAGCCAAATTTTGAATTTGAAAGTTAAAATTTGGGATAAATAATCAATATCCTGAAATAAATGTTAAGGTTTTGAGATAAGAATTCTGTAAAAATATCTAGATTTAGGATAAAAATATCAAAATTTTGTGGTAAAATGTCAGAATTCTAAGATAAAATATTGAAATTTTGAGATAAAAAAATTTAAATTCTATAGTTAAAAGTTTAGATGTGACTTTTTATTTAAAGATAAAAACTTAATATGTTAAAGGATCCACTTTAGTGGGTTTAAGATATCGTCATTGTAGTGGGAAGCTTTTGTGTAGGAGGAGTTAATTTCTGCTCAATTAGAAGATTAAAAGCCCAAATGGACACACACACACACACACACACACACACACACACACACCCACACACACACACACACACACACACACACACACACACACACACACACACACACACACACACACACACTCACTGGTCCCAGTGGGCCTCTCTTACTGGTGGAGCGTCTCTCCTGGCGGCTGTTAAGCGGCGGCGGAGCTTTCATTAACACGCCGCTCGTGTCCTCAGACGCCTCAGCGCGATTATCTCGTTCACTTAGACGCTATTTTTCACTCCAGCGTCACATTTATTTCGTTTCTGCTGCTCTAAGAAAAACGTCCGGTTTAATGGGTCATTAATCACGGAGCCGCTAATGTACGGGACGGCGCTCTTTGTTCCCTAAGCACAAAGGACTAACGAGATAAAATGTTATTGATATCAACGCCCCTATTGATTTTTAAAGTAAGCTTTACAGGTTTTATTGTCAACAACATCTTATTGAGTTTATCAGTGAATAATAAAAATATAAAAGTGATCACAGGATAAAGATATCTCTGAATATAAATAAATAAAGTTCCCGTGCTTCCCACTCCATACGCACGTCTCCGTTCACTCATGTTGGTCTGTAAAACCTTAAACCTGTTGACCTGTTTTTTTTTTTCAAGCATCCTAAGACACTCAAAAACTGGTACTGAAAACTCAGACACCATAGAATTCTAGCAACAGTTGAGGATTCCTTAACAACTTAGTGTCTGCAAGTGAAAATATTAAAGTAAATTATTAAAAAAATGATTTAAAAGTAAAAATCCTGACATTGAGAGTCAAACTATGAGAAAAAAATTGAATTTTATTCTTAAAAAGTCAAAATACTGATATTGAAAAGTAAAAATATTTAAGTAAATAATTAAAAAATGATTTAAAAGTAAAAATCCTGACATTGAGAGTCAAACTATGAGAAAAAAAATTGAATTTTATTCTTAAAAAGTCAAAATTCTGATATTGAAAAGTGAAAATATTAAAATAAATTATTAAAAAATGATTTAAAAGTAAAAATCCTGACATTGAAAGTCAAATTTTGAGAAAAAAAATTGAATTTTATTCTTAAAAAGTCAAAATTCTGATATTGAAAAGTGAAAATATTAAAGTAAATTATTAAAAAAATGATTTAAAAGTAAAAATCCTGACATTGAGAGTCAAACTATGAGAAAAAAATTGAATTTTATTCTTAAAAAGTCAAAATACTGATATTGAAAAGTAAAAATATTAAAGTTAATTATAAAAAAAATGATTTAAAAGTAAAAATCCTGACATTGAGAGTCAAACTTTGAGAAAAAAATTTGAATTTTATTCTTAAAAAGTCAAAATTCTAATATTGAAAAGTAAAAATATTAAAGTAAATTATTAAAAAATGATTTAAAAGTAAAAAACCTGACATTGAGAGTCAAACTTTGAGACATAAAGTCGAAACAGAGGAAAAAAATTCTGAGATGGAAAAACTGATATTTTGGGTCAAAGATTAAAAACAGAGAGTTTTGAGTCGAAGTTTGTGATAGAAAAAAAGTCAAAATTGAAGTTGAAATTCTGAGATAAAAGTCAAAATTTGTTAAAAGGTAAAATTTTGGGATGAAAAGTTAAGATTTAATAATAAAAAGTTAAAATTTTGGAGGAAATGTCAAAATTATCCATTTTAAATCTCCTTAAATTAACTTTTTTTTTATCTGATGTGCAAAATTTTAAATCCCAACAAGCCAGTTTTTCATTTCTATATTTAATAAGTGATGAAGCTACTTTCTCGACTTTGAGGATCTTTAATTGAACCATTTCTTATTGTTTTTTATCTGGAACCTGTTCTCAATTCACATTCCTGTTTATTTATTTAGAGAAAATCTTGACGTTAATTTCCAGAACTTGAGCTCAAACATTTTTTTTTTAATGTGATGAGTTTGATTAACGACTTATTTTCCTTACATTTATTAAACGTGTAAATCACTGAAACATTAAATATCAGTTTCTTTATTCGAGCGTCACTGAGCCTCGCTGCTGTCTGAGTGTGTGTGTGTGTGTGTGTGTGTGTGTGTGTGTGTGTGTGTGTGTGTGTGTGTGTGTGTGTCTCTTTGTTGTCTCTCATCAATATTCACAGTGTTGATAATGAATTCTGCTGCTGCTGCTCTAATTGTCTCCGGTGGAGCTCGTCTCCCCTGCATCCTCCTGTTAATTGCGTGTTTTTAACTCGACTAAAACATGTTTTTAAGATCGGGCCCTTGGGTGGAACGGCTAAACACACACACACTTACACACACACACACACACACTGTTCATACAGATGAGTTAAACAGAAGAACATCCACCGTCACGCTGCGCTTTGATTGACTGAAAATGTTTGTTTTGAAAAACGTAAATAAAAGAAATAAGCAAACAGAAAGTGAAACAGAGAAACTTTGCAATCTTTCAAGGATTCCAAAAAGAAAACAAAAAACAAAAAAAAACGATACACTTTCCAAGAAGGAGCAGAAAGAAGTAAAACCTATTAATTTCCACCTCTTCACCTGCACACATGCCCAAATTTACAATTCCATACAGAATGCATGTATAAAAAAAGTCCTTTAAAGAGTGAGTGTCTAGTTCATTTATTTAAAACTCAACATATTCATATTTAAACATCTTAGAAATCTCTGAATCTAGAAAAGTAGAATGAGAAATTCGGCTCTACTGGGTTTGGTTACCTTTTCCTCTAGCCCGACTACAGACTCACGGTGGGCGTGGATCTTATAACACAGCTGCGCTAAAGTGCTGCGCAGAAGTGCGTGCATGTTCATCTATAACGCCACACAAACATCATTTTGTACTAACATATGTGCCACCGTGGTCAATAAAGGAAAAAAAAAGCTTTAAAAAGATTTCATTAAAGTAATACAGCGGCTCAATGTGGGTCGTCATGACAACGGAGGTAAACAACAGCCTGGTGCTGCTGCACGCGGAGGAAAACGAAGGAGCTGCTTCCTGACATCAACTCTTCCCTGGATCCAGTGAGATCACTTTAATTTTTGATTTTTGGGCCTGGTATAGCAGAGATTTGTTGTTGATCAATCATTCTTCTTTGAACTGGTTTTCCTTTTTGGTTCCCTGTGGATTAATGGACTGATTGGTGCTTAAAGACTCTCGNAAAGACTCTTTAAAGCCAACTATCTTTGCTGTTAACTTCTTTTTGGTTTAAAAAGGACTTTTAACTTCTTTAGGAATCATGAAGGAGCATTTTAGGGCTGTATTTTGTCTTCATTCAGTCTGGTTCTGTGCCGTCAGGTTTAAATGTCATTAAAAACCCGTCGCTGACTTATTCCTTTGCCTCTTGTAAGTGATTTGTTCAGAGTCAGAAGCTGCAGAGACGACATTCTCTGACCAATGAGTGACCGGCAGTCCGTCCACGTCACCTTTTCGTACCCATTATAGTCACTTTTCCCTTTTTTCGCCAACACTTTTGGAATATTCTTTGCCACTTTCTTGACATTTTTTGTTGCCTCTTGCTTTTTTTCCACCACTTCCCACTGTTGTTGTTACTTGTTCCTCCCATTGTTGCTGCCTTATGACTGTTTTCTTAGAATTTTCTTGCCATCTTTGCTTGTATTAGTTACTTTTCATTCCTTTCTTCACCACTTGAAGCTCATTTTCCTGATTTCCTGAGTATTTCTCAAGTTTTCTTCCCAACTTTCTTGACATTTATGGTCTCTTTGGCTAATTTCTACCACTTATCACTGTTTTTTGTTACTTTTTTCCCCCATTGTTGCTGCCTTCTGACGGTTTTCCAAGTTTTCTACCAATTCTCTTGCCATGTTTTGCCCATTTCAGTTACTTTTCACCCTTTTTCTCCACTTTTGGCTTATTTTCTGCTACTTCCACAGTATTTCTCAAGTTGTCTCCCAATGTTCTTGCCATTTATTGTTGCCTTTTGCTATTTTTTGCCATTTCTCTTTGGTCTTTGGAAATTTCTTGCCATTTTTTGCCCATTTTAGTCAACGTCACCTTTTAGTATCAGCTTTACTCTCTTAGAACCAGGGTAGAGTAGGTACTAAAAACTGGCGTCTGATGCGTAGTACCGCGCTAATGGAAACACAACACAAACCGAGTAGAGTCGAGTAGAGTAGGGCCAAGACGAGTCAGTGAAAAAGGGCCATAAAGGACCGGCCAATCAGAGGGAAGGGGGAGCCTTAAAGAGACAGTAGTTGAAACTGAAGGCTGAAATATAAAGAAGGAGAAGGAGATGAAAAAAGAAATTTTTCTGAGCTTTAGATCAAATAAAGATAATACCACTAAAGGGACAAAAGAAAGACTTCAAAAGGAAAAATAAAGGCACAACATCCCCACTTTAACTTCTTAAGTTCCAGCGTTTCTTTTTTCGTAGTTCGTACTTTAACATCGTCAAAGCGCACGATGGTGGTGTGTAATAGCTCCATTAGAGGGTCGTTTATTGGCTGACGAACTTGTCACTCACTCCTACAGTAACCAATCACCTTACCTTTCACAGGAAGCAGCTGTAGCCATTTAGATCATTGGTGAGACCTATTTATTGCCGTGCATCTTCGTTCACATACATGTGCGCGACAGAAGAGGAACAATCTGTGACTGGGAACTACAATTTCATGACTTTTAGAATAGAATAGAGCATCGGTTCCCATCCTTTTCCACTTCAGGCCCCACTTTTAAGTCTCAAAAATGTTTGCAACCCACCTCCAACGGTATAAGTACAAACTTCAAAATGTTTTGTTAGAGCTCGCTTTGTAAAAAAAAAAAACCACAAAATATAAGAAAGAAAATGTAATAAATCCCAAAATGTTAGAACTGGTCAAGAATGCAACATATGCCGAGCCCAGTCAGTGATTACATTTTTGGCTTATACAACATTTGTTTTATTACATTTCGGGTTTAATCGCAATTTTTTTTACTTACATTTCAGGTCTCTGTTAAATTTGGGGTCAGCATGCCTTTGACTTTTTCCTTTATATGAATCGTTGAACACTTTCTATCCTTTAAAACTTAACTGAGTTTTATCATCTCAAACATTATTCTTTATATTTGTATCTTTTGATAACTACCCTCTTTTAAAATTCAGGCTATTTTGGAAATGATTTGGCGGCCCGCTTGCAATACCTTCGCGGCCCACCAGGGGGCCACGACCCACAGGTTGGGAATCACTGGAATATTCTTTATTGATTGTTTGAGGTGTCGGATTGTTCCAAACATGCAGCACAGAAAAGTTTTAGAGTGAAGAACAAATTTAAAGTGGAATAAAAAAGTGTTACATGTTTAGTTTACATCTCTTTACCTCCTCTCTCTCCATCTCTGTAATCACATCACACACACACACACACCACACACACACCCCCCTCTCCCCCAGCTATAAAGTGTGTTATTGATGCCTGAACTCCATCGGGTTGATTTGCTCCAGGCTTTTTGTTCTGCTGCTCTCGTCCTCCTGTCACTGAGGATAATTTCATCACTGCGCCTTTTTGTGGCTGTTTGGTTTGTTTAACACAGGCTGTGTGTGTGTGTGTGTGTGTGTGTGTGTGTGTGTGTGTGTGTGTGTGTGTGTGTGTGTGTGTGTGTGTGTGTGTGTGTGTGTTTATATCCAGCATTAGCTTTTTTCCCCCCCTCTTAGGTTATTTTTGCATGGTGGCTTTGGGTTGAACAACATCCCCTCAGGGCTCAACACACACACACACACACACACACACACACACAGAATAATGCAATAAAGTGTCAGAGGAGGGTTTCAAACGAGCATCATAGAGCTGTGTGTGTGGGCGATGGATGATACCAGCTTTAAGTGCTCACACACACACACACACACACACACACACACACATTTCTAGTTTCCTTTTTGTTGCACAGACAAAGAGGAGAAAGGAAACGAGAGGTGAGGGAGAGGAGGAGAACTCTGCACAGTTTACTTGTTTGTTTGCAACCTTTTGGGAAATTATGGTCTAGAAAACTTATATATGGGTCAATGAGGTGACGTCCCCTTTTTTTGTGTCTGAGTGCAATATTTCCTTCCATCATGAATTGAGTATTTCATCACATATATTCTTTATTCTATGAAACCTGTGTTATTTGAACACATCTTTAAACTATTAAAATATAACATGTTTTTTTGTGTTTTGGTTCCTCAAACCCCCAAAATGTCAGGTGGTGCAACCGTCCTGACAAGTATCCACAGTAATTAAACTCTAAAAATTGAATGTCAGTTATTGTAAATGGAAATTAAAAATACAGTGGCATTATTTTATGCTTGAACCTTTTTAAATAAAACATTATTTGCAAATAAAAAGAGTTTTAAAGCTGTTGAGAAATGTAAAAAACTTTTGTCCCGTAATTTTCACCTTGTCAAATGTCAGGGTGGTGCAACNTGAAATACTGATAAAAAAGGTTTTTTCACTTCATTGGTGACTGGAACAATTTCCATGTCAGGTGGAACAACCAATGTAATAATGTGAAATGTTATTTTAACATCAAATTATTTATCTTATTCACAAATAAAAGAAATGAAACACACAAAATGAAAATGTATGAGTCACTACAGACACTTGAGAGATACTTGCCAATAATTTCACACAGAAAAAATAACAGGAACATATAAATATATTTTCATATATTTGGTTGCACCACCTGACATTTTTGGGTGCTCAAATTAAAAATACTAAAAAATAATGAACCTAAAAACTTTTAAATGTTGGTCAACTGCTGAAATCTGTTAGAAAACATAATTCTTCACTCAGAAATATGTTTTTATCCATTTTCAAAGAACTTTTTAAAAATAAGTTTTTAGACCCTCTTTTTGTCATTGACCCGTATATTTTTTTTACGATAATTAAAGGTTCAAGGACGAATTAAATTTATTCCGACTGCAATTACCTGGTCATAAACGTGTATGAATAGTCAACATTTTTTTTTTTTTCAAGAATCCCAAGACACTCAAAAACTGGGACTGAAAACTCAGACACCATAGAATTCTAGCGACAGTTGAGGATTCCTGTGACGTTCTAGGAACCAAACATTCTTCTAGAATTCTACTAATGATTTAGAATCATGGAAAAAAAATCCAACTTTGGTAACATTCCAGAATTCTGAAACAGTTCTACAGTTCTGATGTCATCGGAGAATTAGAATCCCGAGGACTTTCGAAAAAATCCTAAAAATGTTCTAGAATTGTTGTGACGCTTATTTTTGAAGTCTGGGGTCATTGTTGAGTTATGATACTTTATCTTTATCAAGAACTGTGGTGACAACTGTGGATCCTGGAAATCCTATCTCTGGATGTAAATAAATAAATAAAGTTCCCGTGCTCCCCACTCCATACGTAACTTAAAACTTCTTGAAATGCTTAAGAGTTCTGGCGACTTTCTAGAAACCGAGCAACGTTCTATATTCTTGGTAATATTTGAAACGGTACCGTGGTTCTAGGGTCATTCGGGATTAATATTGACATTCTAGAACACTGCTTTCATTGTAGAATTCCGGTGAAATTGTAGAATTTGGGTGTCATTCTAGATTCCTGGCACATTCCAGAGTTTTGCTGGCTTTTGAAAACTTCTAGAAATGCTTAAGAATTCTGGTGACTTTCTAGAAATTGAGCAACGTTCTACATTCCTGGTAACGTTTGAAGCGGTTCCACAATTTTGATGTCATTCGAGAGTGAAATAGACATTCTAGAACACTGCTTTTCTTGAAGAATTCTGGTGAAATTGTAGAATTGGGTATCATTCTAGAGTTCTTCCAGAATTTTGGTGGCCTTTGAGAGTTCTAGAAACATTCTAGAATTCTGGTGACTTTCTAGAAACTGAGCAACGTTCTGTATTCCTGGTAACGTTTGAAGCGGTTCCACAATTTTGATGTCACTCAAGAACGAAATAGACATTCTAGAACACTGCTTTCGAATTTGCTTTCGAATCCCAGAATTTTGGTGGCATCACATCAATAATAAATTTTGAATTGAACGGTGGAATTCGGGGAAAGTTTTAGAATCCTGGCAAAATTCAAGAATTCCAGTATCATTCTAGATTCTCAGCAGAATATTCTTAAGCTTTTGGTAATTCTAGAAATGTCTTACAAATTTACAGAAATCAAGCAAAGTTCTATATTTTTTGGCAACATTTGAAACGGTTTCCGCTTTTCTGGAGCGATTCGAGAACAACACTGATATCATTTTAGAATATTGCTTACATTCCAGAATTTGGGTGTCATTTTAGATCTCTCACAGTGTTTCACCACTCTCATGTCATTCCAAAATAACTTTGATGTTCTAGAACTCTGGTGATGTTCTAGAATTCTGGTGACATTTCAGAATTTCGGTTGCATTCATCATTCCTGGAAATGCTTTATATATGTTCTAGAACATGCTAGAAATAGAGCAACATTCTATCGTTCTGGTAACATTAATATTCTGAAACGGTTCCAGAGTTTTTGATGTCATTGGAGAAAGACAGAGTTTAACGTCTGTGTTGAAGTGAAGTTTCTCTCAGCTGTAAAGTTTTATTTTTGTTGAAGGTTCATAGAAAAAAAAAAACTTCTTTAAAGTTTTCGCTCGGAGCAGAATCAGAAAAGGTCGTCTGCACTTTTCCAAAGCTCGTTTCCGTTCCCTCAGGGTCTGAACAACATCTGTTCACGGGACTAACAAAATCACTGTCTGCTCTAAATGGCACACACACACACACACACACACACACACACAGACCTCTGCCAAACATCCACTCAGTGTGTTTCAGCCAAACTCCATTACGTCCATTAGCTTTTCTGCTGCAGAGATGGAGGAGATAGAGAGAGGAAGACCACCTGACTCTGATGACACAGTGTGTGTGTGTGTGTGTGTGTGTGTGTGTGTGTGTGTGTGTGTGTGTGTTTGTGACAGACAGGGAGTGTGATAAAAACAGCCTAAAGGTGAATTGCTCTCTGCACGTGCTCAGTATGTTCTCTCATTAGTGACGAAAAGCTTTTTGCAGCATTAATGTGACTCTAAATGTGTGCGTGTGTGTGTGTGTGTGTGTGTGTGTGTGTGTGTGTGTGTGTGTTATAGCTGCTTTTGTTGCAGAATCTGTGTAACTGTCACATTAAAACATCTTTCAGACTCAAACTCTTCAGGTTTGTTGACCAACAGCTGCAGATTTTCCTCATGTTCAGTCTCAATAATTATTGTGAGACTCTGCTGCCCCCTTGTGGTCACTTACAGAAATTGCAGCTGCACAAAAAACCCCAACCTGTCATCAAGTTTGAGACAAAGGCTGGAATATCTTCTTCTTTTTTTATAAATTAACCCTATTAATCATTTAATTGTGTCATTATTTTCATGTTTTTGGAGTCAAAAGTTTTAATTCCTGAGATTTTTGTGTCATCAGATACTGAGGCTGCAACTTTTTTTTCTTTTTTTTGTGAAATTGCTGGTTTTAAAAGAGTGAGGAATTGGAAAGATAATTCCAGCCTTAATTTTTTTTTTCTCTTTATTGTTTCTTAAATTACAGAAAAACAATAAAAGCCCCAGAATGAGGAACAGTTTGTGTTTCAGCCATTTTTAAAACTATTAGCTGAAGCTTTTATTTGTTGTTACTACAAAATCTATGGAAGCCCTGAAGTGTAAAACAAACTGACATATCAGGAAATTCTAGCAACAAAAAAAAATTCTATGAAATGAAATTAAAAAACAGCAACACAACTGATTGAAATATTAAAACACCAACAAATAAAAAGAAAGATGTACGACGATAAGATAAAGCTCAAAAACAATGATATAATGTGACAATGACAAACAAAAAAAAAAAACACAATAAACAGTTTAAAACTGCAACAACAAAAACATAAATGCAACAAAGTGAAACAATATAAATCAAATAAATAGAAAATATGACAATATTAGGAAAAAAGCCCAATAATACAGAAGAGTTTGCAAAAAAATGTTTTAAAAAAACAGCAAAATTACAAAAAAAACAAAAAGAAGAGCAACCAAAAAAAGAGCTCAACAAAATTAGAAATAAGTATTTAAAAGAAATAAAGACTGATAACAATAAAATGATAAAATGAATGAAATAATACAAATACAAATCAACACCAAAACATTCAAAACAATAAATCACTAACAAATTTGGAAAGATGAAAGCAAATGTAAAGAAAGGCTAATAAGGAAAAAAAATGCAAAAAAAAAAAAGTATAAGAAAATTAAGCACGATAAACACTGAAAAAAAATCCCATTTTACGTAACATACAGAGTCAGGTTTTTCATTTCATGTATAGAAAAAAAAATGCATTGTTTAATAAACAATTGGCCATTATGTTTCTTTTTTTTTTATTTAAAATAATTTTACTGGTTTTATTGTTCTTTTAATAAAACCTCAGCAACAAAAAACAAACAAAAAAAAAAACCCAACACAATGACAGTGACATCTACTGGAATTAAATGGATTTTTGTTTTGTTTTGTTTTTTCATCTGTAGTTTTGCACTTCAGGGCCACCGTAGAAAACAACAAAAATGTAAAAAAATAAAATCACCAAGTTTAAAAAATGATTTCTCCTGTTTCTCCTGTAGCTTTTTGTCTCAGTCACAGTTTTTTGTTTCTTCACTCTCAGAAACATGAAGCTGCTGTAAAACTGTGACTCCGCCCCCTGCTGGTGAAACGACTGAACTACAGGACATTTTTTTATTTTTATTTTTTTTAATATTAAATTTCCGTCTCTTTGTTTTTTGTTCCAGAAGGAGCTGAGTCTTCCCAGAAGAGGCAGTTTGTAAGTACCCATCATCCTCTCTGTTTTCTCTACAGTCACAATGCGTGTGTGTGTGTGTGTGTGTGTGTGTGTGTGTGCTCCAGGTGTGTGTGTGTTTACTTCACAGTCGACAATTAGGACTAGGTCAATGTGTGTGTGTCTCGAAGGTCATTCCCAATTTCCTGTTTCCACTCTCACACACACACACACACACACACACACATTGACTTGTCGACTCGTAGATTGAGACCTACCTAGAGACGTCTGTATTTATATCCGTGTGTGTGTGTGTGTGTGTGTGTGTGTGTGTGTGTGTGTGTGTGTGTGTGATTTATGTTCGTGTTGGAAACAAAAGTCGTGGTTTGGACTCAGTGATGAAAAACGAGGAGCTTCATGTTGTTGTTGTTGTTGTTGTTGTTGTTGTTGTTGTTGTTGTTGTTGTTGTTGTCCCTCAGGTGTGTTTATACCTGATCAGTTTTTCTGCAGAAACATCAGAAAATTCTGTTTTTGACCAAGAACATGTTTCTCCACCGGGGGGCGACGTGAGGAAAATGTGACAGAACGATGGTTTTATGACAGGATCAGGATTTAGAAAGGAAGGACAGAAGAAAGAGAAACAGAAGGAGAAAAGACAGGAAAGATGATAGGAAGACTGGATGGAAGGAAGGGAAAGAAAATATGGAGGAAAGAAGGAAAGATGGGAGGAAGGAAGGAAGAAAGGAGGGAAGGAAGGAAGGAAAAACAAAAGAAAAGAAGGAAGGACGGAGAGAAAAAAGGGAGAGCAGTAGGATTGAAGGAATAGAAGGAAGAACAGCAGGAAGGAAGGATGAAAGAGCAAAAGGAAGGACGTAAAAAGGAAGGAAGGAAGGAAGGAAGACCAGCAGGAAGGAAGGCGGAAAGGACAAAAGGAGGGATGAAAGGACAGAAGAAAGGATGAAAGGACAGAAAAAAGGGAGGAAAGGAACAGCAGGGAGGAGGGAAAGAAAGAAGGTTAAGAAAGGATGGAGGAGGGCAGAGTGGAAGGAAATAAGGGAAAAGGATAGAAAGGACAGAAGATAGACAGAAAGAGAGGGAGAAAAAGACTAGAAAGATGGGAGGAAGACAGGAAGGAAGGAAGAAGGGAAGGTAAAAGGAAGAGCAGTAGGATGGAAGAAAGGAAGGAAGAATAATTAAAAAAAAAGGTAGGAAGGACAAAAGGAAAAACTTTAGGAAAAACAGGAAAGAAGAATGAACAGAGAGAAAAAGGGAGATCAGTAGGATTGAAGGAAGTTAGGAAGAACAGCAGGAAGTAGAAAAGGACAAAAGGAAGGAAGAAGAAAGAAAGTGATGATAGAAGGACAGAAGGAAGGATGAAAAGACTGAAGAAAAAGTAAGGAAAGACTGATGAAAGGTCAAAAGAAAGGATGAAAGAACAGAAGAAAGGATGAAAGATAAAGGAGAAAAAGACAGGAAAGACGAAAGGAAGACAGAAAGGAAGGAAGGAGGGAAGGAAGGGAAAGAAAATATGGAGGAAAGAAGGAAAGACGGGAGGAAGGAAGGATGAAAGGACAAAAGAAAGGATGAAAGGAGAGAAGAAAGGATGAAAGGAGAGAAGAAAAGATGAAAGGACAAAAGACAGGATGAAAGGAGAGAAGAAAAGATGAAAGGACAGAAGGAAGGATGAAAGGACAGAAGGAAGGATGAAAGGAGAGAAGAAAGGATGAAAGGACTGAGGAAAGTAAGGAAGGATGAAAGGACAAAATAAAGGATGAAAGGACAGAAGAAAGGATGAAAGGACAGAAGGAAGGATGAAAGGAGAGAAGAAAGGATGAAAGGACAGAAGGAAGGATGAAAGGATGAAAGGACTGAGGAAAGTAAGGAAGGATGAAAGGACAAAATAAAGGATGAAAGGACAGAAGGAAGGATGAAAGGGTAGGAAAGACAGAAGAAAAGGAAGGAAAGAAAGGGAAAAAACGTAAATGTCCCTGAAGTTTATTAGTTTCCTGACTGGTGTCCTCAGGTGAGCTCTGACCTTTGACCTGATGATGTTTATATTTAGAGTCGTTGGCGTTGAGAGCGGCTGAGTTTGCTCCAGGTGAGCGTCTGTGACCTCAGCTGCCTCGTTACGCTGCGTCTGAAGTTTCCTCCAAACGCTGTCACACTGACGGCGAGAAAGTCTGGACTGAAAGGTGAGAGTCTGACGCCGCAGACCTGACGAGGTTTGAGCGGGAAGACTCGAGTGACGGCGCTTTGGCTCAGACAGCTGACCCAGAAAACTTTGATGTAAACGCTCTGATGGAGAAAAACTTTCCCGTAAACTCTCTGATGGAGAAAAACTTTGCTGTTAATGCTCTGATGGAGAAAAACTTTGCTGTAAACGCTCTAAAGGAGAAAAACTTTGCTGTAAACGCTCTAAAGGAGAAAAACTTTGCTGTAAACGCTCTAAAGGAGAAAAACTTTGCTGTTAATGCTCTGATGGAGTAAATCTTTGCTGTAAACGCTCTAAAGGAGAAAAACTTTGCTGTAAACGCTCTATAGGAGAAAAACTTTGCTGTAAACGCTCTAAAGGAGAAAAACTTTGCTGTTAATGCTCTGATGGAGTAAATCTTTGCTGTAAACGCTCTAAAGGAGAACAACTTTGCTGTAAATGCTCTGATGGAGAAAAACTTTACTGTAAACTCTCTAAAGAAGAAAACTTTGCTGTAAAGGCTCTAAAAGAGAAAAACTTTCCCGTAAACGCTCTAAAGGAGAAAAACTTTGCTGTAAACGCTCTAAAGGAGAAAAACTTCCCCGTAAACTCTCTGATGGAGAATAGCTTTACTGTTAACGCTCTAAAGGAGAAAAACTTTGCCGTAAACGCTCTGATGGAGTAAATCTTTGCTGTAAACGCTCTAAAGGAGAATAACTTTGCTGTAAACTCTCTGATGGAGACAAACTTTGCTGTAAACTCTCTGATGGAGAAAAACTTTCCCATAAACTCTCTGATGGAGTAAATCTTTGCTGTAAACGCTCTAAAGGAGAACAACTTTGCTGTAAATGCTCTGATGGAGAAAAACTTTGCTGTAAATGCTCTAAAGGAGAAAAATTTTGCTGTAAACGCTCTAAAGGAAAAAAACTTTGCCGTAAACGCTCTAAAAGAGAAAAACTTTACCATAAACGCTCTAAAGGAGAATAACTTTGCTGTAAACTCTCTGATGGAGAAAAACTTTGCCGTAAATGCTCTTAAGGAGAATATCTTTGTTGTAAACTCTCCTTCACGGGTCAGTCACGGCGTCTCCAGATAATAACGTTTACATTCCAGCGATAACCAGGTTATTCCACATACCTGAGGCAGGAAACGTCTCTGAGAGTCCGAGCGTCTTATTCACACACGAGTTTCACAACCAGCTGAAATCAACACGTCTGCAGAAAAGAGAGAAAGAAAAAGAGTCTGTGGACAAGAGGAGTTTTCTTCTGATAAAACTGCAGCTGAAAACCACAAAGAAAACTCTGATTTAAACTCTTATTTAACCCCTTAAATACCAACTAACTCTTCTTTTGACATCACAAAATTAATGGGAATCCCAGAGAATGTTTTTTTCTATAATCCTTTTTAATCGTTATTTTTTTTTATATTATATTATGTTGAAAATACAGAGTGGCCAGAATTAGAGCACAAGGTGACAACTGTATTTTCCCTTAATCAGGATATTTATCCCCAAGGCTCATGAAAAATACTTTATCCATGGAAATAAAAATAGAAAACAAACTGCAAAGGTGCTCAAGTACTAAATAGAAATCGAAATACTTAATGATAAAACACTTAAAATATTAACAACTTCATAATAAGAAACTAAAAAAAGCTAAAATACTGAATCTAGGAAAATAAAAACAAAGAACAAATTGCTTGGATCCGCAAAATTCCCATATACTGAAATAATTAATAATAGAAAACTTGAAAAACGGAACTATTTGATAATAAAACAACTTAAAATACTGGAAAAATTAATCATAAAATACTGAAGTACCCAATAATTAAATACTGAATAGCTAAAACACATCAGAGTAAGTAACAAAATAGTTAGCTAGATAATAGTTGGATACAGTTTAGTATGCTGTGTTATGATATTCAAAATAATTATTATTATCAAATAAAATATTTGTATTGGTAATTTTTGATTTCTTCCAGCTTCATCAGAGCTCAGTGTCCTCTTTGTAGTCAACTTTGCTCTCTTTGTGGAAAGGTTCAACAAAAATCATGAAATATTAGTTTCCAGTCACAGTTTGTACCTCTACAAGAATGGGAATGAAGACGTACGGCAATAAATAGGTCTTGCCAATGATCTAAATGGCTACAGCTGCTTCATGTGAAGCGTAAGGTGATTGGTTACTGTAGGAGTGAGTGACAGGCCTGTTAGCCAATAAACGACCCTCTAATAAAGTTTATTACACAAAACCAGTCAAGCAGGGAGCACTTGTTGTCTATCACAAGCTGTCCTGGGATGAAAACTCGACAGAAAATTATGGAGTCACTTTTGTTTCTCAGACAAAAACATTTCATTTATTTCTGTTCTAAAGCTTCAATCCGATCAACTTTATCTATATAGCATATTTTATAAACTGAATATTTCCAAAGTTCAACCTAAAATATCAATATATCGATACCAACTTTGGTATCAGTGTTGATCAATACCTGCATGATGAGATTAATACTTTAATTTTAGGTTCTATTTTAAATGAGTGCTCCTCTCACTCCTCATCTGCACATTACTCACCCCGCGATGGCAGAGAGGAGCTTTGTTTGAAGTTGTTTTTACACCTGAATACCAAACAATGCTCGCTGGGATTTTTTCAGGAAACAAATAAGGTTCTGCAGCAACACTAGAAACTTAAAAACACATGTAATAACAGACCAAAAAGAGGTCCTTGGGGCTGCAAAGTAAATAGAGGGAGGAGGAGAATCCCCAAACTACAGAGCAGGGAGCACTTGCTGTCTATCACAAGCTGTCCTGGGATGAAAACTCAAGCAGGAAATAATGAGGTGATTTTTGTCTTGGAGCTAGAAGTCTAAAGAAATAAAATACGCCAAGTTTTGTCAGATTGACATTGAGGAGGAAATGCTCTAAGACTGTGAAGCTGCTGTTATTGAAGAGAACGGACACGACAGACAGACAAACAACGGACTTTACAGGAGAAATTTCACCACTTGGAATAATTTGATGAAACAACACTTTTGATATGTTTGAACTCTGGATTCCTCTGGTGGAAAGGAGAGTGAATATTCAGGGTACGGGCGTCAGGATGTGACGTAATGACCCCAAACAGGTAGGACGTCCACGTTGTTGTGAGTGATTCTTTCACTCATTACGTTTTTGTTGGTGAAGAAAACTGTGAAACAAACTTAGAGACTGAAATGAGAAGAATCTGAACTATCTGACCTTTGTGTGTTTTTATTCCTTGAGTTCACAGAATGTTCTTTTTTAACTTTACTTATTATACGTGGATCAGAATAACTGTGTTAGAATAATCAGATCAGAATCAGAAAGTTTTAGAGGACGAACACATGAACGTAGAGTTTAACGACATCCTCGTGTCCTGCTGCTACGTCACTTTGGTTATCACTGTGTGTGTGTGTCAGAGCAGAGTTTACCCTGTAAGGTATCAAACACACACACACACTCTGACGACACAACTTTGTTTACTCAAATAAATAAAACTTCATAAAGATCATAAATATTATTATTGATCATTATTAATAATCACTGAATATTATTTAGGGATAATTTTAAAGATCTTTTTTTATTTTAAGACTTCCTGTTGTTGTTTTTGTACATTAAAGTTTGATTAGAAACAGAAAAAGGGTCAGAAACAGTTTCCTACATTTCACTTCACTATTTATTTTTTTCACTTCTAGTTTCTTTTTTGTCTCCTTTTCACTTTCGTTTTCTTCCATTTCTTTTTATATCTTGATCTTTCCTGTATTTATTTCTCTCTCTCTTACTTTCCTTAAGTTTCTCTGTACTTTTGTGATGTTTTTTTGCACTTTCTTCATTTTGTCCCATCTTTCTTCTTTTTTTATTTCTTGATGTGCTTTGCTCTTTGTTTTCTTTTGCTTTTTTTTCCTCACGTTTCCATTTTTATTTTGTTTCCTGTCTTACTTTCCTTTTCTCAACACAATTTTTCCTCATTACTTTTCTTTCTTTAAGTTCTTTAACTTATTCTTATCTTTATTTTTTCTCTTTTTGCCTTCTTTTTCTTTTCTTATTCTTTTTTTTAAACTTCGCTTATTCCTATTTCATGCTTCCTTTTTTATCTCTTTTTTTCTATAGATCTTTTTCATTAGTTTCCATCTTTATTCCATTTATTTTATTATTTCATTTTAATACTTGTCTTTCATTCTTTCCTGCCTTTTTTATTGTCACTTGTTCTTTCCTATAAACTTTTTTCCAACTTTCTTAATTATTTTCTGTTCCTTTTTGTCTATTTTTTCCTCACATTTCTTTATTTATTGTTTATTTTTCATTTACATATTTCTTATTGTATATCACTTTCCTTCTTTTCCTTATTTTGTTTTTTATTTGCAGTTTTTTTTCTCTTTTCCCTTTAACTTTTCTATTGTACTGTCCTTTTTTTAGGTGTTTCTGTCTTAAATTTTCCTGTTTTACACAACTTTTTTCTTCTTTTCTTGCCTGTTATTTTGTCTCTCTTTGTATTCTTTTTTCTTTCTTTATTCCATTTAAATCCAATTTTCTTTATGTTTCTTTTTTATACATTCTAGCTTTCTTCTTTTCTGATCATGTTTTTTTTTTTTCGTCATTCCTTCTTTCACTTTCTTTCCCTTACTTTTTAATATTTCTACCTTTCTGCTCTGAAATAGACACTTAACATTTTTACCACAGGGTCAACAGGCAGAGGGAATGAGAGGGACTACTTTCCGTGGAGTGATTTGATACGAGGTGTGATCAGGCTGCAGAAATTATAAAAACTGTTTGTGTCCATAATAAGGAAAGAAAAGTGAAAACTGCAAAATCATTTGAATGAAACAGCAGAAAGACCCTCCTCCTCCTCCTCCTCTTGTCCCCGCCCCTCTTTGTCTCCCCCCTCCCTCCCTCCCTCCCCCCTGAGTCTCTCCCTGTGTGTGAGGACTCAGTCAGTCCTCCCCTGTCAGCAAACAGGCTCCAGCTTCCAGGAACTGAGGGGGATTAACTGCTCAGATTGTACCCAGAGAAGGTGCTCTGTTCCTGGGGACGCGCGCTGACGAGCGTCCCCTCTGCCTCTGGAACTTTTTGGAGCTACTTTGAACTTTTACGGATCAGTGACTCCACATCTGGAGCAGCTCAGAACTTCATGTTCTCTTTCTGGACTTTTTCTGATTCAGGGTCAGGACTCGTACCTGCGTAGAGCTCAGACTGGTGTGTGTGTGTGAGTGTGTGTGTGTGTGTGTTTTCCAGGTTGTGACTCAGCGTGCCTGAGCTTGCTGCTGGAGGAACACTCTACCCCAGATACCTGACATATCTGTGTGTGTGTGAGAGTGTGTGTTAGTGTGGAGATAAGAGCAGGTGGTGGCGTTACACACACTCTCCATACCTGTATTTTTAACAGTGGTGTCATGGAGGACTGAGTGTGTGTGTGTGTGTGAGGGGGGGGCAGACAGATGAGCCCATGCAGCCCGGTGGATTATTAAAGATTACAGCTGAGCCTTTTGTCCCAGGACAGAAGATGAAGAGGAGGAAGGAGAGAGCAGGAGCCCCACACCTCCGCCTCCAGTAAGAGTGTGTGTGTGTGTGTGTGTGTGTGTGTGTGTGTGTGTGTGAGCCACAAATCAGATCTGCTTCCTACTTCCTTGTCTTTTTACATTTCCTTTACATCAGCAGCTGTTAACTGTTATCTTAGTGCTCTGATACATGTCAGTAACGTTAGTGAATCCTGGTTGTGTCCTACCAGGTCTCATCTACCAACTCCAACCTCACCAAGCAGAGCAAACGTAACCTGGCTCTTCATTTTATTGATAGACTCTCAGGTTTGAACAGATCACTGCAGAATAACTGCTGCATGTGGACAGGAATCAACATTAGCACAAACACATTAGAGACTGATTTAGCCTTTAGCTCCTGTTTTAGCATTAGATTAGATGTATTAGCCTCTAGGTCATGTTTGGGCCTTTAATCCATTTTTAACATCCAGCTTATCCTTTACCTTTAGCTTGAGTTCCCGCTTTTTGCTCATGTTTTGGACTCTAGCTTCTGTTTTTTTTGTCCTTTAGCAAATTTTTCAGCCTTAAGCTCATTTTTATTCCTTTAGCCGATGTTGTAGCCTCTAGCTTGTGTTTCAGCCTTAGCCAAGATTTTAGCCCATAGCTCATGTTTTAGCCTTTAGCTCATGCTTTAGCCTTTGACTCATGTTTTAGCCCTTAGCTCATGTTTTAGCCTTTAGCTCATGTTTTAGCCTATAGCCGATGTCTTCGCTCATGTTTTAGCCTTGAGCTAATGTTTTAGCCCTTAGCTCATGTTTTAGCTTCTTGCTCATGTTTTAGCTAATGCTTTAGCCTTTAGCTCCTGTTTTAGCCTTTAGCTGATATATTAGCCTTTAGCTCATGTATTAGCCCTACATTAGTGTTTTAGCTCATATATTAGCCTTTAGCTCCTGTTTTAGCTCATGTTTTAGCCTTTAGCCAGGGTTTTAGCTCATGTTTTAGCCTCTAGTCTTTGTTTGAGCCTTTGGTTCATGTTTTAGCCTTTTGCTGGTTATTAAGCATCTGGCACCTGTTTTAGCCTTTGACTCCTATTTTTAGCCTTAAGGTGGTGTTTTATCAATTAGCTCATGTTTTAGCCTCTAGTCTGTGTTTGATCATTTGGTTTGTATGTTAGCTTTTTGCTGGTTTTTAAGCCTCTGGTTCCTGTTTTACCCTTTAGCTCAGATTGAAGCGTTAAGCTGATGTTTTAGCCTTCAGCTCCCGTTTTAGCATATAGCTGGTGTTTTAGCCTTTGACTCCTGTTTTTAGCCTTTAGCTGGTGTTATATCAATTAGCTCATGTTTTAGTCTTTAGTCAGTGTTTTTGCAGTTGGTTCCTGTTAGCCTTTAGCTCTGATTTTTGCCTTTTGTTGGTGTTTTATCAATTAGCTCATGTCTTAGCCTCTAGTCTGTGTTTTTAGCAGTTGGTTCGTATTTTAGCCTTTAGCTCCGATTTTAGCCTTTAGTCGGTGTTTTAGCCATTAGCTCATGTTTTAGCCTCTAGTCAGTGTTTTGGCCTTAAGCTGGTTTTCAAACCTTTAGCTCATTTTTTTAGCCTTTAGTCTGTGATTTTTGCCTTTGGTACGTATTTTAGCCTTTGGCCGGTGTTTTTAGCAGTTGGGTCCTGTTTTAGCCTTTAGCTCCGATTTTAGCCTTTTGCTGGTGTTTTATCAATTAGCTCATGTTTTAGCCATTGGCCAGTGTTTTTGCCTTTAGCTGGTTTTTAAACCTTTAGCTCATGTTCTAACCTTTGACTTGTGTGTTTTTTGCCTTTGGTTTGTGTTTTAGCCTTTAGCTCTTGTTTTAGCCTAAAGCCTTTAGAACAAACTTACAGAACTTTAAAAAAAGCCACATGATATAAGGCTCGACGGGTAAAACCAGTTTTCATAAGTCTATTTACATTTGACGAGGAGAGAAAACAGAAACTATGTGCGTTAAAAAAAGCTCCTCTTGAACTTAAATGTCTGTTTCAGAAAATGTTTTGGGATTATCTTTATAATAATAATTAATGAATTAAGCAGCTTATCCAGGCAGTGTCTGGTTTCAATGGCTGATGAGTTTCAGGCTGTTTTTTATATCTGAGCTTGTTTGGTAACAGATTTTGTTCCAACGCACTTTTAACTCTGAATTAAAAAGCTTCGTCTGTTTTTAATCCAGTTTGTTTTTCATATATTTGATGTGCTTGAGTATGGAAATGCTAAATCTGTGCGCGTGCACCACAGATGGCTCCTCAATATGTAAAAGGAAACACTGATCCTAATATAATGTGTGTAGCCCTTGACACCCCAGCAGGTGGTCTCACCCCTTCAGTCCCACTCAGCAGGGGGGGCAGGGGGGGCAGGGGGGGGGTCGGGGAGACCACCACCATAAGGTCCCGGTGCCCTTTGGATCAGAGCCAGCTGCACCGGCTGAACTCGGTTTGGACGGCTCCCAAAGAGTTCATTTCATTAAGATCTACTTCACGTCTGATTTATTAACTCCACGCTCCACATCATCAGAGCCAACAAACACAAATCTGATTTATCCAAAGACTTTATCGTCTCTTGTTGGTTAAACCCAGATGTCAGTAGCTGCAGGCAGCAGTAAAAATAACCCGGGCCATTACATTTATGTTAATTGAAATTGTTATGAGCTTAATCACAATGGGGTTTCAATTTTCCAATGTAATACAGAGGCGGAACATTTGAAACAAGACGAATAAACATGAATATTTGAACATTTTTAACCCTCAGGATGCCAAACCTGCTGGTGTGAAAAAGAAAAATAACACTAACTTTAAAATAACTGGCATTTAAAAACCATTTTTTCCAATCCAAAACCTTAAAAATTGGCAGAATTGTCAGATTTTTAAGTTTCATAACCAACAACATTCATTAACAGAGCAGAAAAAAAAGAGAGAAGTTTATCATTTGAAACATTATTGTTTGTTTTTATCTTTATGTAATTACATCCCCACACACAGACACATAAAAATCATACTTTTTGGAAATAATGTGGTGGCCCACTTGCAATACCTCCGCGGCCCACCAGGGGGCCACGACCCACAGGTTGGGAATCACTGATCTATGTATTAGTGGTAATCGCAATTGTAGGTATCAATAATTGCTTTTTGACATGTTAGAATTCCAAGCTGACATATCCGACAAGTAATTTTCATTAGTAGTAAAAACAATTCTTATTAAAGATATCTACAATTCAGTTTTCACCTGTGGAAATGGTAGTGATATATATTTATCTGTAACTTAATGACAAGATAAGATACTTTATTCATCCCATGAGGGGAAATTCAAACTCACAGCAGCAATGCAACGCAGCTGCAACAAGCTGCGACTGAGTGGCGCTTTGAAAAATAGAAGCAGAAATTAATAAATCAATCACAAAAGTTCATCAGAGAAGACAACTAGTCCTTAATTCTCTCCAGGATTGAACTGGCTTTCTTCACCAGCCGTGGTAATAATGACGTCATATTGGCATAAAGTTAACAAACTGTATAAATCCAGTCAGGTGGGAGGAGAGGATGACATGATTAATGTGTTCTGAGATTAGTGTGAGAAGGTTGAGTTCGTATCCAGGCAACAGATTCATGGATGAAATGACCTGGATCTTCAGCCGTTGCTTGTTATTATATGACTGAGCTCATTTTGTTCTAGAAGCCGGGATAATAACGGTTGGCAAACGTTATCCGTGGTAGCTTTACTGTTACAGTGAAATCAAGACACATAGGTCGAGAAATATTGGCTTTTATTTTGTAAATGGGTCAATGACGTGACGTCCCCTTTTTTGTGTCTGAGTGCAATATTTCCTTCCATCATGAATTGAGTATTTCATCACATGTATTTCTTTATTCTATGAAACCTGTGTTATTTGAACACATCTTTAAACTATTAAAATATAACATGTTTTTTTGTGTTTTGGTTCCTCAAACCCCCAAAATGTCAGGTGGTGCAACCGTCCTGACAAGTATCCACAGTAATTAAACTCTAAAAATTGAATGTCAGTTATTGTAAATGGAAATTAAAAATACAGTGGCGTTATTTTATGCTTGAACCTTTTTAAATAAAACATTCTTTGCAAAGAAAAAGAATTTTAAAGCTGTTGAGAAATGTAAAAAACTTTTGTCCCGTAATTTTCACCTTGTCAAATGTCAGGGTGGTGCAACCGTAACATTAGACTTTTATTTTAAAGTGAAGAGAATAAAACAGGAAACAGGAAACTGCATCAGCCAGAGGAGCCCAAATGACATTTGTGACCAAGTGGAAAAGTTTGTAGATTTCTCTGAAATACTGATAAAAAAGGTTTTTTCACTTCATTGGTGACTGGAACNCATGTCAGGTGGTACAACCAATGTAATAATGTGAAATGTTATTTTAACATCAAATTATTTATCTTATTCACAAATAAAAGAAATGAAACACACAAAATGAAAATGTATGAGTCACTACAGACACTTGAGAGATACTTGCCAATAATTTCACACAGAAAAAATAACAGGAACATATAAATATATTTTCATATATTTGGTTGCACCACCTGACATTTTTGGGTGCTCAAATTAAAAATACTAAAAAATAATGAACCTAAAAGCTTTGAAATGTTGGTCAACTACTGAAATCTGTTGGAAAACATAATTCTTCTCTCAGAAATATGTTTTTTATCCATTTTCAAAGAACTTTTTAAAAACACGTTTTTAGACCCTCTTTTTGTCATTGACTTAAATATGTATTTACGTAAACGCCATTTTTATCAAGCAGTAACTTCTTAAACTCAAAGGTGGCGTCACGTGAGGTTAAACCCTCCTCATCCACATTCCCTCTCTCCTCCTCCTCCCTCCCTCCCTCCCTCCCTCCTCTGTTGGCAGAATCTGGTCGCCGGCTCAGCTGCGTTGCCACGGCAACAGCAGCCTCCTCCAGCACCTGCTGTCCCCCGTTTCCTTCCACCCCTCCGTCGTTCAGCCCCACGTCTCCACCCTCTCCCCCTTCACCTTCCCCACCTCCACCTCCACCACCACCACCTCCTCCTCCTCCTCTCCCTCCCTGTGCTGCTGCTGCACCTCCTCCTCCTCCTCCTCCTGCGACGGGCCTCTGTCCGCCCCTGTTCACCAGCGAGGAAACCCCTTTCTGTGGAGGTAAGGGACGAGCGTGTGGCCTCCTAACACGGCGGTGTGTGGTTTTGTGGGTGGGTGTTCTCCTCATTAACTCCTCTAACGAGTCTCCTGACCTTCAGTCTGAGTCTGAAAACGTCTCTGGATTCTCAAACGCTGCAGTTTTGGATTTTGGTTTGAGCATCTATGTTGTTGTTACCTTTAGTTTTCATGACTTTGCAACTTTACGATGAGTATTCGAGCTCGTGATGTTCGCCGCTGATCCAATGCTGATACTGATTGCACCGATGAGAGTGGTGAAACTCATAATGGATATCAATCAATCAATCAATCTGTATTTATTTATACAGCACCTTTCATACAAATAAAATGCACAGTGTTTGAACATAGCTTCAGAAGGACAAAAATAATAAACTGGGAGAAAGATTTTACAGAAGAGGCTAATGCACACCACTAATTATATTTTAAAAGATTAAAAACAACAAAATAATACAAAAATATCAAAATAGAGATTAGATTATAAATATGAAAGATAAGTAAAGTGTAATAAACAAGACAAAATAAATAATTAAAAAGGGTAAGAATGAGAGTGTAGTAAAAATAGATAAAAACAACTAAGAGAAAAGATGATAAGATGAGAGGAAAAGAAGAATTTAAATGATATAAAGATACAAATATACAAAATAATGTTTCAGTTGTTTAAAATCAGTTAAGTTTCAAAATAAATTCAGAATGTTCAAATAGTCATACGTATATAAAAATGATAAAAGCCCTTTAAGAAAGCATGTTAGAGCCCAATATGTAACATAGTTCTGAAATGTACTAAAAAACATTAAATAAAAACTGAAAATTTAATAACTGGTTGATAATGTAACAGATGCTGAGTCCAAAATGTGACAATTTGTTACACTGTGGGCAAAAACCACCACATTTTGGGGTCAGCATCTGTTATGATATCGACCACTCATTACATTTTTGGTTTTATCACATTTTTAAATCACATATTGGGTCATTGTTGCAAAAGGGGCTTTTTCAAGGCATTATATGGCCTCCATACTTATCGGGTCAGAGGTGGCACGCAATCATTTCTGCGACTTAAAAGTGGGCCCTGAGTTGGAAAAGGTTAGAAACCACTGCTCTAGAGGCCTGTTGGGGGCGGAGCTATGGGCAGACCTTGGTGTTTGAGGCCCGCTTTGAGACTTTGATGTTGCAGCTCCATCATTGAGGTTCTAGAATGTTCAACATGAAGGTCAGAGAACTTTCTGCCCTTGATGATGTCACAACATTCCGACCTGTAGTGTCATAGTTCCCCCCTATAGAGGACTGTTGGGGGCGGAGCTATGGGCAGACCTTGGTGTTTGAGGCCCGCTTTGAGACTTTGATGTTGCACCTCCATCATTGAGGTTCTAGAATGTTCAACATGAAGGCCAAAGAACTCATTGCCCTTGATGATGTCACAACATTCCGACCTGTAGTGTCATGGTTCACCCTCTAGATCAGTGGTTCCAAACCTTTTCCAACTCAGGGCCCACTTTTGAGTCTCAAAAATGTTTGCGGCCCACCTTTGACCCAATAAGTACAGAGTGTGACTTTCCGGCCCAGCAACTTTGTTATTTTTGGTTTTATTTCTTTTTCTTTTTTTTTTTTTAGTGCATTTCAGGTTGTTGTTGCATTTTGGGTCATGTTACATACTGTGCTCTAACCTGCTTTCTTAAAGGTTTTTTTTTTCTATATGACTATTTGAACAGTTTTAATTTGTTTTAAAACGTATCTCGGTTTTAACATCATTCATTATTCTATATATTTGTATCTTTATATTATCACCCTTCACTAAAATCATGCTATTTTGGAAATGATTTGGCGGCCCACTTGTAAGACCCTGGCGGCCCACCATGGGGCCGCAGACCACAGGTTGGGAATCAGTGCTCTACAGGCCTGTTGGGGGCGGAGCTATGGGCAGACCTTGGTGTTTGAGGCCCGCTATGAGACTTTGATGTCAAAGATCTCACAAAGACCTGGAGCTTTTTCTCGATCAGAGTGTTTTGATGAGTTTACAGACAGATTCAGGGATATTTTTTTACAACACATAAATCTGTAGAGCAGTGATTCCCAACCTTTTTCAAATCAGGGCCCACTTTTAAAGCTCAAAAATGTTTGAGGCCCTTTCAACCAATAAGCTCGGCTGCTATATACGTTTTTTTTTTTTAGAGCCCCATTCATAAAAATGACCCAAAACCTATAAAAAAATGTAATAAAACCCCAAATGTGATATCTGGTCAATAATGTAACACATTAAGCCAAAACGTGATAACTTTTTGCCCAAAATATGACAACTTGTTACATTCTGATGCAGTTATTATATTTTGGGCTTTATTTTAATCTTTTTTGTTCGTTTTTAGGCTCAGAATTTCGGTTACAGTTGTGACAATTTTTGCAAATTTGGTATTTATTACAATTTTTTAAACTAAATTTCAGGTTGTTGTTATTTTTCAGGTCATGCTAGAGACTTTTTTTCATATATTAAAATCTGAACCGTTTTAATTTCCTTTAAAACCTGACCGAGCTTAACGTTTTAAATGTTACTGTTTGTATTTGTATCTTAATTTTTCTATTAATACCTTGTATCTTTATATAATTACACTCCAATAAAACACGTTTTTGGAAGTGTTTCCGCGGCCCGCTTGCTATACCTTCGCGGCCCACCAGGGGGCCACGGACCACAGGTTGGGAATCGCCGCTGTAGAGGTTTGAAAATCTGCACATGCTCAGTTTGAACATCCAGGATTGTTGCTTCATGGAAAGTGAAATATTCCCTCTTTAATGTCTGTGTCTCCGCTCTGAGTAAACATCTGTGAGCTGATAACCAGTCTGCTCCTTTTTAACGAGAGCTCCTCTCAGAAACAGAGGGAGAGGGAGGAAGATAAGAGCATCAGAGGAAAGGGGAGGGGTCTCTGCTGAGAGCGAGCGAGCAGCATCTCTCTCACTCACTCCGCCGCCGGTGTCACAGGTGGAAGGTAGCGTCTGTTTCCACGCCAGCGATGGTGGCGTTGCTGTGTTATCGTTAGTATGTCTGACGCTTTCTGGACGGTGCTCTCCAATTTCTCGCTGCCTGAGAGAAGCATGCTGCGGCGCTCCAAGAGGTACGCGTCGCTTTCTCTCTCCATCCTCTTTTTTTTTTTTACTTTCACTTTGAATTCTTCTTCATTCGTGAAGGTCAGAGATCTGGGTTTGCAGGATGTGTTTTCATCTCCTGATGTGTTTGGTTGCTTTGTTATTAAATTTCCTCCATGTGACGTGTTTGCATGTGTGCCGTCATTCCCAGAGTTCACCTCTCTCCTCGCTCTCTCTCCGTCTTGTCCATCAGAGCTTAAAGTGGCTCCTCCAGCAGGAAGAAAAGCAGAGACAGAGCTGTACTTATCGCTTTGAAGCAGCAGTTTCCCTCCTCCTCCTCCTCTTCCTCCTCCTCTTCCTCCCCTCTAATAACAGTGGTAGCTTTCACGCAAACATTCGGACACATTTCTTCTTCTTCTCTGCTCCGTGTCACCGCCTCCTGCTGTGTTTAGAGGAGAGAGAACGACTGCATAGCAACAGGCTCCGGCAGCTTTTTGGGGTAGAAACTGTAATCAGGAAATTCATCCCTTTGTCACATTAATTAACCTCTTACAATCTACCGGGGCGTCCGTGAACCATGACATCAGTTTAGACTCTTCACATTTCAGTCTCTAAGTTTGTTTCACAGTTTTCTTCACTCAAAACAACGTGGACGTCCTACCTGTTTGGGGTCATTACGTCACATCCTGACGCCCGTACCCTGAATATTCACTCTCCTTTCCACCAGAGGAATCCAGAGTTCAAACATATCAAAAGTGTTGTTTCCAGCCTATATTGGAAGCAGTGACGAGGTAACAAAATAAATGGTCCAAAACTGGCAAAAATGGACAAAAACAACAAAAAATTGGCAAAAAAAAAAGAAAATAATATAATGTATAATATATATAATATAGAAAATAATGAGAGGATATTGAAAAATGGTCCAAAAGTAACAACAAAAAGTGACAAGTGACTAAAATGGCCAAAAACAACAAAATTGGTAAGAAAATTGGAACCAACTTAGAAATACTCAAAAAGTAGCAAAAAATTGGTCCAAAAGTGACAAAAAAAGAAGTGAACAGTGATTAAAATGGACAAAAACAACAAAATTGGCAAGAAAATTGGAACCAACCTAGAAAATAGTGAGCATGGAAAAAAAATGAAAAGGTTCCAAAATGGCAAAAATGGATAAAAACAACAAAAATTTACCATTGAATTGGGATAAAACCTGGAAATCCTGAAATAAGTTTTGAAAAAATGGTCCAAAGTAACAAAAAAAGGGCGAAAAGGGACCAAAAACAACAGAAATTGGCTCACTTTCACCCCTGATAATAAGTATAATTTACAGTTTTCTTCAGCAACAAAACGTAATTAGTGAAAGAATCACTCACAACAACGTGGGACGTCCGACCTGTTTGGGGTCATTACGTCACATCCTGACGCCCGTACCCTGAATATTCACTCTCCTTTCCACCAGAGGAATCCAGAGTTCAAACATATCAAAAGTGTTGTTTCATCAAATTATTCCAAGTGGTGAAATTTCTCCCGTGAGGAGCCGCTATGCCACTGGAGGTTTTAAGTAGAAAAAAAATCCAATTTTGAGATAGTAAAGTCAGAAGTATTGGATAAAAGCAGAATCTAAAGAAAAGAAAAGTTAAAAATTTGGAATAGTGGAGCTGAAATGTTGAGATAACAGGTCAAAAATATTAGAAAAAATGTCGAAATTAGAAAGAAGTAGAAATAATCAGACAAAAAGTCAGAATTTTCAGATAAGATTTATAGAATTTTGAGATTATAAAATCAAATTTTGAAGTAAAAAAGAGGAAATTTTGAGAAAAATGTCCAGAGACCACATTCTTTCAGAGAGTCAAAGTTATTTGTGGGTTTTTCTTTGCATCCAGAACAATTTTCCTGGCAGTTGTAGCTGAATTTGTTTTGGTTTTAACAGAATCCCTCATAGAAATGACTTTCTCCTGGCGACTCGACCATACAACCCATTTTTCCTCAAGTGCCTCCTTATTGTGCATCTTGAACACTGCAAATCTAAGCAAGTCTTTATGTCTTATTTGTAGTAAAAATTGTCTTATTGTTCTTACTTTGAGCCACATTCACCAGACCAGGTCATAAAAATGTCTTCTTTCAAGTTTTCTTAAGACAAAAATGAGGTGTAAATTGTTTGTAACAAGTAAAAAAAAATCTGCCAATGGGATAAGACGAATTTGTCGTTAAGTTTCTTGAAATTAGAAAGATGTCTTAAAACAAGAATCTTTTATCTTATCCCATTGGCAGATTTTTTTTTTACTTGTTACAAGCAATTGATGCCTCATTTTTGTCTTTAAAAAACTTGAAATGAGACATTTTTATGACCTTGTCTAGTAAATGTGGCTCAAATCAAGAATAGTAAGACACATTTTACTAAAAATAAGACAATGACTTGCTTAGATTTCAGTTTTTGCAGTGTAACAGCAGCTTCACAGTCTTGGAGCATTTCCTCCTCAATGTCAATGACTCCATCGTTTTCTGTTGAGTTTTCATCCCAGGATAGCCTGTGATAGACAACAAGTGCTCCCTGCTTGACTGGTCTTGTGTAATAGCTCTATTAGAGGCTCGTTTATTGGCTAACAGACCTGTCACTCACTCCTACAGTAACCAATCACCTTACACTTCACAGGAAGCAGCTGTAGCCATTCAGATCATTGGCGAGACCCATTTATTGCCCTACGTCTTAATTCACATTCATGAAGAGGTACAAACCATGACTGGACACTACAATTTCATGATTTTTGTTTAACCTTTTTCACAAAGAGAGCAAAGTTGACTACAAAGAGGACACTGAGCACTGATGAAGCTGGTTTTGTTTGCACAAAGTCGTCAAACTAGACTGTGGAAAATGAGGATGCATCTGCTGGTGTTTGACACCTGAGACTAAAAACTCTCTAACTCTTACAAAATTGTACCTAAAAAGCTCAAATTTCACACAGATTAAGGTGAGAAGGTGTAGAAGTGATGTGGTAAATGTCATAAATCTGGCTTAAAGCATCTTGATGTGATTGGTTTTTAAAAGTGATTGTTAAAAATCAAAGAGGACAAAAAGTGTTTCAACTGCAATTATCCTGACGTGGACTTTAGCCACATATAAAAACATAAAATTTCCTGAAACGAGAGACTTTCATCTTTTAAATGAGGAGAAACTGATGAATTTTGATTTTATGGTTCTTCAGTTATAAGCTTTGAAACATAGCATGGTAATAAGGACTGAATTGGTTGGAATGTAAGGGCTTAAACACCTCTTTTCACATTCAGACAAAAAGAGAGAAAAGTACCAGACTTCTTCGCCAAAGCTGACCAATCAGGAATCGCTCAGACTGAAGCTGTAAAGGTCTAAAAAAAACTAAAACTCTGACGCGCGTGTTGATGTGGAAGTAAGTGAGCGTGGGACGATTGGGAAGTGGTCCTCGAGTTTCAGCTGCTGTTTGATGAAAGTGGAGCTGAAGTTACAGTTAAAAAACGAACATAAAATGTTAAACAGACACTCAGAGACTCTCTGCGCTGATTAATTTCTTCATTTTTCTGCAGGAAAAATCCCTTTTTCTGCTCAGAAAGTGAGTGCAATCAACAAAAATAGCAGCGAATCAGTGCAGCTTTGTTTCCTGGAAAAACATTTCTTGGATAGTTCAGTGGTAGAAGCGAAAAGTTGGTGCATAAAATATTAAATTTAAGGTCAGGGCCTTTCACTACCTTGTGCACAAGCTTTTACTTACTGTTACCTGTAGGGGGCGCCTTACTTTAAATGGAATAAAAGACACATACATACACAGGCTTTGATACCCAACATGTTTGCATTTTTGTCCTGATCCAATATTGAACATAAAAAATATTTTCGTTTGCATGTTGGGGAAAAAATTGGCGGCTTACCCTAGCCACGCCCATTGCGTTACAAAAAATCATTTAATAGCTTTTCATCGTCAATGTATCTAGTATACATAAGTCTAAATTGAACATTTCAACTTTTAATGTGAAGTTTCCAAACCTCTAACTTTAATTTCCCTTTAAAGATATATATTTTCAAGAAGGTCTTAATTTAATAAATGTGCATAACAAAATTCATGCAAATCAGAATATGTGAAAAAATATCGTCATTTTTTGCACGCCTGCACTGGCCGCGCCCATTGAGTTACAAAAAAATCCTTAACAACATTTCCTCGTCAATGTGTCTCGTTTACACATGTCCAATTTGAAGATGATCGGAAAAAAACTGTGGGACTAGTTTGCTCGAATATGTACCTTAAAAACAACATCAAATTGGAATTTCTGAACTTCCTGTTCGCAGTAAGTTAAAAAAGACTTTTTTTTTTTTATAGGTATTGACTCTGGCTGGGCAATTAATTGAAAATGGGATTAAATAGCAATATGAGCTGTTACAACAAAATACTTAAAATACTGAAATATTTAATAATTACGTATCCAAAAAAAACTAAAACGCTTCATAGGAACATCGTAAATATACTCAAACACTTGGTAACAGAATGCTGACAAACTAGTTAAACATGGAAAAGAGTTGTTTTGTGTGTTGTGTTTCTATTTTTAAAAAAAAATACTGAAAAAAATATTTAGACCAGTGATTCCCAACCTGTGGGTCGTGGCCCCCTGGTGGGCCGTGGAGGCATTGCAAGTGGGCCGCCAAATCATTTCCAAAAAAACTATTATTTTTGTCAGGAGATGTTTTATAAAGATACAAATATGGTCTTAAGAATATTAAAATGACCCGAAATGTAATTTTAAAAATGTTATTATACCTAAAATGTAAAAAACAGTGTTTAACCTGAAATGTAATAACGGCAAAAAGGGAAAGTTATCAGCATCTGTTTCATCATTGACTTATTATATTTTGGGTTTTATTACTTATTTTTAAACATTTCTGGCTCAGCACTTTTGTTACATTATCAACCATTTACTACATTTCTGGTAGTTGTTGCACTGTTTTTTATGACATTTCAGGTCTTTGTTACAAATTGGGCTCTAAATAGGCAATATATATGATATAGCCTTCATATTTATGGGGTCAGAGGCGGTTAAGAGGTTAAAAGTTGGCCCTCAAATAGAAAAGGTTGGAAACTGCTGATTTAGACCCTACAGTGGACCCCATTTGGATTCCAGGCGACCCCATGTGGGGTCACGACCCAGAGGTTGAGCAACAGGACTGAAGTTTGTTGAAAATATGATGAGGAAGAAAAACAGCGAACAAGATGCAGATAGCAAGAAAGTTTATTAACGCCAAAAAAATGAAGGATAACATCAGTTAGCTACGAGCGCTCGATGGCGTTTTTCAGGTTGAAGGGCGATGATGTCACGAGTTTGTTGGTGAAGAATGAAGACGAGTTTATTTACTGGTTATTCAGCTGAGTGTAAACGCAGAATGTAATAACTGTGTCGCAGTAAAAGTCAAACAAAGACGTGACAGAGCAAACAGCTGTGAGACTAAACACACACACACACACAGCAGGTGAGTGTGTGTGTGTGTGTGTGTGTGGATAAGATCTGCAGCGAAACTCATTTCCCTCCGTGCGTTCAATAACAGCGGTCTGCAGGTCAGACGCCAACGCCGCGGCACAGGAAATCAATGTGACAGACCACGGCAAGGTGTGTGTGTGTGTGTGTGTGTGTGTGTGTGTGTGTGTGTGTGTGTGTGTGTGTGTGTGTGAGATTTATTCACTGCTCTCTTTGTGCTGACAGACAAACAAACTATGATCAAACTGATGCAACAGATAAATATCAAAGAGCTGCTCCAGTGACAAAACCAAACTCCAAACGACGACAAAAGAGGCGACACATGAACCGTAAATTTGTACAACATGTGAAAAGTTACAATTAATGGCAAAAAACTATTTTGGCGAAACAAGTGACCCCCACATAAACCTCAAATTCAACTCAAAATCTAAAGCATTCTTCTTCTTTTTCTTTTTCCTGCCGATTTAATCCCAGCAAAATTTAAATACAATCTTACAACAATCTCTAGCGCCCACTACTGAACAAAAACTGCAGCCTTTTCTGCTTATTTGTGCTTCAGTCCTGTTTTTCTTTTTTGTGCAAAACTATTACGTCAAAACGAGAGCTGAACGATTGTCAAAAATAATATAATTGTGATTTTTTTTCCTCCCAGTTTGCGATTACAATTTTCTGTGCGAATATTTCTAGGTCGCCCATAATGGGGCCAGTATGTAGCAAAAGTATTTACAAGTGTGTAACTAGAACCACAAATGTGAAACTAGATCCGTAAATTTGTAACTAGATCCAAAAATGTTTAACAAGATCCACAAATGTGTGACTAGATCCACAAATGTGTAACAAGATCCACAAATGTGTGACTAGATCCACAAATGTGTGACTAGATCTGCATATATGTAACTAGATCTGCATATGTGTAACTAGATCCACAAATGTGTGACTAGATCTGCATATGTGTAACTAGATCCACAAATAAGAAACTAGATCCACAAATGTGTAACTAGATCCACAAATGTGAAACTAGATCCTCAAATGTGTAACTAGTTCCGCAAATGTGTAACTAGATCCGTAAATTTTGAACTAGATCCTATATGTATGACTAGATACGTAAATGTATGACTCGATCCACAAATGTGTAACTAGATCCACAAATGTGAAACTAGATCTATAAATGTGTAACTCGATCCACAAATGTGTAACTCGATCCACAAATGTGTGACTAGATCCACAAATGTGTTACTAGATCTGTAAATTTGTAGCATGATCCACAAATGCAAAACTAGATCTGCAAATGTGTAACTAAGTCCACAAATGTGTAACTAGATCCACAAATGTGTTAAAGACAACGACCCATGAAATCTCCTTTTTGTCACTTTTTACCACTTTCTGACCATTTTTGCTTCCTTCTGACAATTTTTTCAGTTTCTTTTTTAACTTTCTTGCCATTTTTTGTTGCCCTTCTCATATTTTTACCACTTCTCACTATTTTTTGTCACGTCTGAGAATTTTTTGAGTTTTCTCAGAATATTCTTTCACATTCTTGTTTGGTTTCACTTTTTACTCTTTTTCACCGTGTTGGACCATTTTTACGACTTTCTGAGTTTTCCTCCGAATTTTTTGTGCCGATTTTTGCTGCTTCTTGACCATTTTTGCCACTTTTCACCATTTAGATTATTTGTCTTGCAAGGCTAAGTTTCAACAATTCGTCCCTTTGATTGAGTAACTCTGGTGTAGAACATAAAACATGTACTGGTAAGTTTATCTTGTATTCTGACACAGATTATAGAAATATTGCACCGTCTGGGATAAGACTATAAAAATGTTCTTTATGACTTGGTAAAAGTGAATTACAGATATCTGTATCACATTTCCAATCTAGTTTTTAAATTTTAAAATCGCTCACTATATGATGTTGTTGTAAGTGGTGGGTTGTGATAAGACAAACCTTTGGAATATTCCTTTAAAACTCCTCACTGGGACTTTAAAATGTTCGTGTGAAGATGCAGAGCTCAGAGAGTCTCATTCTTCTTCTTAGAGGAAATTAAAATGTGAAATATTCGAGGAATGTGTGTCCCTGAACGCATCACTGAGCATCCACCACGGCAGATCAGTGTGTGTGTGTGTGTGAGTGTGTGTGTGTGAGTGTGTGTGTGTGTGTGTGTGAGTGTGTGTGTGTGTGTGTGTGAGTGTGTGTGTGTGTGTGTGTGTCGACCACATGCTACGCTACAACTGCTGATGCTGCACATGTTAACAGATGGTGGGACACACACACACACACACACACACACACACACACACACACACCACACACATAATCCTGGATGTTCAGACTGAGCATGTGCAGATTTTCAAACCTCTACATGTTCATATGTTATAAAAATCCTTGAATCTGTTTGTTAAACTGATCAAAAACTGTTTAAGATCTTCATCATTTTTTACAACAAACTGACCATTTTTCCAAGTTTAATCCCAATTTTCTTGCCTTTTTGTTGACTTGAGCCAATTTTTACCACTTTTCAACATTTTTGCTTCTTTCTGAAATTGTTTAAGTTTCATCCGCATTTTTTCATGCTGTTTTTTTTGGCCATTAAAGACACTTTTCACGTATTCTTTTGCCACTTTTGGACCATTTTTTGATTCCCTATCACTATTTTCCTGGCTCACTCCAAATTTTTGCCTTTTTTTGCCAATTTTTGCCACTTTTTCACTCTTTTTTTTTGCTACTTCTGTCACATTTTTCACAACAAATTGTCCAATTTCCAACTTAAATCCCAACTTTCTTGCCGTCTTTGTCGACTTGGGCCATTTTGACCACTTTACTATGTTTTTTGCCCCTATTTTCAGCATTTTTGGGACTTTTTGATTTTTTTTTAAGTGTCCTCTCAAATTTTTTTTGATAATTTTTGTTGCTTTCTTGCCATTTGAGACTGTTTTAATTCTTTTTTTTGTCCCATGTTTTGCTTTTTTTTTGAGTCTTTCCAGGTTCTATCCAAATTTAAACGCCAAATCATGTTTTTGCCTATTTCTGGACCATTTTTTTGCAACAAACTGACTTTTTCCAAGTTGAATTCCAACTTTCTTGCCATTTTCACCACTTTTCACGATTTTTTGTCACTTTTTTTTCATAATTTTTGCTACAAAGTTTCCTCAAAATTTTTTCTTGCTAATTTTTGTTTCTTTTTTGTCCATTCTAGTCACTTTTCACTCTTTGTTACTTTTAGACCATTTTTTGCTACTTTTGTAGTATTTACAGGCTTTATTTTAATTTAAGTGCCAATTTTTGTTGCTTAATTGGCAATTTTTACCACCTTAAACTAAGTTTTTTTGCCCCTCTTTGCTGTTTTTTCCTCTTTTCTCCACTTGTATAGTTTCTTTTGTAAAGGTTGTTTGTAACAGTTTGTCTCTTTGGTTGAGTAACTCTGGTGTAGAACGGAAAACTGTAGCTGATATTTGACACATTTCAGGTTATAGAAATATTGCACTGTCTGACATTAGAATATTGCAACAGGAAATATTGTGATTTAATCTAATTTGTGATGAATTTCTCAGCCTTGGTTGGAAGTTTTTACGGCACAAACTTCACTTCACTCCAAACTTCCCTCTGACTCTCTGAGAGTTTTTTCTCCTGCAGGCGTTTCAGCCTCCTGCTGGGAAACATGGCTCAATTATTCACAGCTGACTCAAGGCTACGTTTCTGAAAGTGTGTGTAAAAGTGTGTGTGAGTCTCTGTGTGAATCCCCATCACCACAAAAAAACACCGAGTGCTGCAGGTGAACTTCTGCTGCTGCTCAGTTTGACGACTTTCTCTGCCTGCAGAAGCTTTAAGGAGCAAAGTTTCAGAGAAAAGACACAAATCTAAGAAAAATGTTCAAACCTTGACTTATTCATTTGTTGTTAAAATCCCTGAATCTGTCTTTAAACTGACTGGTTTGTGACTCATTGGAAGGGGCGGGGCCTCAAACACCAAGGTCAGCCCAAAGCTAGATCCTGACGGGCCAATCAGAGTGAAAGGGCTTTGTGAAGCAAGGAGCCTTAAAGAGACAGTACCTTAAAAAAAGGCTGGAATAAGACTTTTCCAAAACACCAGAGAGAAAAAAATAGAGGTTTTCCCGAGCTGCAAATCACATAAAGCAGTGGATCCCAACCTTTTCCAACTTAGGGCCCATTTTTAAGTCTCAAAAATGTTTGCTGACCCACCATCGACCTAATAACTAAAGAGGATATAAAATGTTCAAGACCCATTTGTAACAACAACCCAAAATGTAATAAAACCTGATATGTAACAGCTGCTTGGTCATGTAACAGATTCTGAGCCCAAAACAAAATAACTTTTCAGCCAAAATGTAACTAATTTTTACAGTTTTGTTACATTTGTTTCTTTTTTTGGAAAATTTTTACATATGAATATCTAAACATTTTTTATTTCCCTAACCCAGTTCGCAATTGAGTTTTGACATTTAAAACAGTATTCTGTATATTTGTTCTTTTCTTTCTTTATTGGTATCTTGTATCTTTATATAATTACACTCCTCTAAAATCATAATATTTTGGAAATGATTTGGCGACCCACTTACAATACCATCACGGCCCACCAGGGGGCTGTGACCCACAGGTTGGGAACCACTGACATAAAGATACTACAGTGTCGAGTTGTCAAAAGTATTGATACTTAAACACTGTATCCGTGTACAATATTTATTTGCAGTGGTATTGATACTATGATACAAAAATGTGTATCTGAGGTGAATTTAGCTTTTCATTTGTGGGATGTTCATTTTAAACGAACTTCTACAGTTTAATTCCTCAAAATATTGTTCTCGTTGTTGTTTCTTTAGTTTTTTACCTCAAACAACCAAAAATGTTGCAATTGTGGTAATTTTGTTAAATGTAGATGTTTTGATTATGACCTCATTAAAATAGTATCAAATTGTGTTATAACTTATATTTGGGTTAATTATTTTGCATTTACTTGCATTAAGCGAAAAACGTGATTGTCTCGTTTCTGTCATTTTCTGGTGATTTAAATATTTTATTCCCTTGATTATTTATCTAGGTTTCTGTTTTTCGTGATAATGAAATGTTTTTTAGACATTTTTTTTTTTAGAATTCGTCTTTTTTTTTTAGAATTTGCACAGTATCGGGAATGGTATCGAATATCGAATACTATCTGAGTATCAATATCGAGTTTGAAATTTTGGAATCGTGACATCTTTACTACAGTGGCTCCAGAGGGACAGAATTAAGACAAAAAATAATAATAATTATGGGTTTAAATGTGACCATGAATTAGATATATTGATTTTGTTTTAATAATTATTTTGATAAAATAGTCCAAGGCTGCAAGTTTTTACTCCAGATTAAAAAGGTAAGGGTCTTAAGGTTCCTTTAAAAAATGAAAAACTCGGAGAGTTCCGGAATGTTGTGACATCATCAAGGGCTGAAAGCTCCCAGAGTTCCGGAATGTTGTGACATCATCAAGGGCAGAGAAAGTTCTCTGACCTTCATGTTGAACATTCTAGAACCTCATTGATGGAGCTGCAACATAAAGGCCGTGTAGAGCTTTAAAAACTAGGAAAAAAAAAACTTTAACATCAATTCTTAAAGAGATAGGAGCCAGAGCAGAGTTTGGAGGAGGAAATAAGACTTAAACAAAACTCATTTGCACACTGCAAAAACTGAAATCGAAGCAAGTCATTATGTCTTATTCTTAGTAAAATGTGTCTTACTATTCTTGATTTGAGCCACATTTACTGGACAAGGTCATAAAAATGTCTCATTTCAAGTTTTTTAAAGACAAAAATGAGGCATCAATTGCTTGTAACAAGTAAAAAAAAAATCTCCCAATGGGATAAGATAAAAGATTCTTGTTTTCAGACATCTTTCTAATTTCAAGAAACTTCCCGGGTGAATTCATCGTATCCCATGGTCAGTTTGTCTATGCTGACGTTTCACTTTTTCCTTGGTTTATAACCTTCAGGCTGCGGCCCCTGGTGGTGGGGAAACCCTGTCTACAGTGCTGTTTTCTTCATTTACTTGTGGTGGTTGTGGCATTATTTTTCCCGCTGTCTGCTTTATGGAGTCAACTCATCTGTGCGTTCGTCGGAGCAAAACTACCGTGAGAAGAGAAGTTGTGAACATGAGGCAGAAATTTCCTGTCATTCTAAAATTCACAAGAACACACAGGTGGTCACTACAGTGGACACCTATTTAAAAGTTATTTACTCCTAAATTCAATGGTTCATGTGGTGGAAATTCATATGTTTTCAATTTTTTTCCCAAACATATATATATATATATATATATTTTTTTTTTTTAAATTTATAGACAAACATTTGAGGGTGAAAAAGCTCATAAACTATAAATTATTCAGTGTTAAAATGGATGAAAGAGAGTTAAAATGTTTCACAAAGCATTAACAAAAATTAATTAATCATATTAACATTAAGTTCACACTGTTTTATGTTGAATGCTCGGTTACAAATATTTGAAGAAATAAAAACACTCAAGGGAAAAATCCTGACACTGACTTTTATAATTCATGCATCAGAGGGTTAATGGTTATGGCAACATAACCTGCTTGACAGCTTTTGTTTTTAAAAATGGTTGTTTTTCACAGCTGATTGTTGGTAACCACGGTAACCACGCCCCCCTGATGTAGTTGGTGCTTTGATAAAATCGAGTTTTTAGCATCTGGAGATGTTTTTTTTTTGTCAGTGGAAACAGAAAGAGCTGTGATTAAGTCAGGAACTAACGTCATTTTGGTGGAAAAGGGGTAAAAGTGTGTGTGGTGTTGCATGTGTGTGTGTGTGACACACACACACACACACACACGCAGGAGACCACACTTCCTGTCTCACACGTCGTGACTGAGAGATTGTAGACACTCAAGTGAACGTCTCGTAAACGTACTACGTACGAGACACACACACACACACACACACACACACTAGTAGTTTACACACACACACACACACACACACACACACTCTAGTAGTTTACACACACACACTGTGTCAGACAGTGTGGACACCTGCTGGTGTTGACGCAGAGCTGCAGGAGGAGGTCGACCATTTTTGGATTCTGCAGGGATGACATTCATGAGTGTATGTGTGTGTGTGTGTGTGTGTGTGTGTGTGTGTGTGTGTGTGTCGCTGATGTTCGGTTGAACAGGTGTCGTCTGCTTTCTCTGACCCGTTTCTCTCTCTCTCTCCTCAGCTGTCGGACGAGCAACAGGAAGAGCCTGATCGTGACGTCCAGCACCTCCCCCACGCTGCCACGGCCTCACTCACCTCTGCACGGACACACAGGTAACACACACACACACACACACACACACACACACACACACAGAATCACAACCGTCTCATTCTCTAATGTTCACGGGTTTTAAAGCTTCATTAACGTCTCAGACTTCACGCCGAGCGCCGCTCACCACAGGTTTCTGATTACATTTTTACAACCGCAGCCTCCTGCAGACTCCACTTTTAGATTACAGCAACATTCAGGTGTAAATCTCCTTATTTTACATTTGACATGAAATAAATCAGAGTAACTCAGCCTGGGTCAATGAGGTGACGTCCCCTTTTTTGCGTCCGAGTGCAATATTTCCTTCCATCATGAATTGAGTATTTCATCACATGTATTTCTTTATTCTATGAAACCTGTGTTATTTGAACACATCTTTAAACTATTAAAATATAACATGTTTTTTTGTGTTTTGGTTCCTCAAACCCCCAAAATGTCAGGTGGTGCAACCGTCCTGACAAGTATCCACAGTAATTAAACTCTAAAAATTGAATGTCAGTTATTGTAAATGGAAATTAAAAATACAGTGGCATTATTTTATGCTTGAACCTTTTTAAATAAAACATTCTTTGCAAANATTTCTCTGAAATACTGATAAAAAAGGTTTTTTCACTTCATTGGTGACTGGAACAATTTCCATGTCAGGTGGTACAACCAATGTAATAATGTGAAATGTTATTTTAACATCAAATTATTCATCTTATTCACAAATAAAAGAAATGAAACACACAAAATGAAAATGTATGAGTCACTACAGACACTTGAGAGATACTTGCCAATAATTTCACACAGAAAAAATAACAGGAACATATAAATATATTTTCATATATTTGGTTGCACCACCTGACATTTTTGGGTGCTCAAATTAAAAATACTAAAAAATAATGAACCTAAAAACTTTGAAATGTTGGTCAACTACTGAAATCTGTTAGAAAACATAATTCTTCTCTCAGAAATATGTTTTTATCCATTTTCAAAGAACTTTTTAAAAATACGTTTTTAGACCCTCTTTTTGTCATTGACCCACCTCTATACAGCTATGCTCATAAGTTTCCATCCTCTGGTGATTTTGTCCTGATAACACGAGCACAAGTCGACACAAATGTGTTTGAATGTCTCCTAAAGGTAAACATTGCATCTTTCATCCAGTGCTGCACTGATGTTTCTGGATTCTGAGTCATGAGGGAAAAAAAAGAATTGTCAAAGTTTCTGCAGGAAAAGTGAATCCAACTGTATAAAACAGGAAAGGGATATAAAAAGATATCCAAGGAACTGAGGATGCCAATAAGCAGAGTTCAAACTCTAATGAAGAAGTGGAAAATGAGGGATTCTGTTGAAACCAAACCACGGTCAGGTAGAGCAACAAACATTTCAGCTACAACTGACAGGAAAATTGTTCGGGATGCAAAGAAAAACCCACAAATAACTTTGACTCTCTGAAAGAATGTGGTCTGGCTGTTTCAAGATGCACAACAAGGAGGCACTTGAGGAAAAATGGGCTGAAGAAAGACATTTCTACACAAATGCCACAAAGTTTCCCGCTTACAATCCGCCAAACAGCACAAAATTTCAGCTACAACTGCCAGGAAAATTGTTCGGGATGCAAAGAAAAACCCACAAATAACTTCGACTCTCTGAAAGAATGTGGTCTCTGGACATTTTTCTCAAAATTTCCTCTTTGTTACTTCAAAATTTGATTTTATAATCTCAAAATTCTATGAATCTTATCTGAAAATTCTGACTTTTTGTCTCATTATTTCTACTTCTTTCTAATTTTGACATTTTTTCTAATATTTTTGACCTGTTATCTCAACATTTCAGCTCCACTACTCCAAATTTTTAACTTTTTTATCTTTAGATTCTGCTTTTATCCAATACTTTTGACTTTAATATCTCAAAATTGGAATTTTTTTCTACTTAAAACCTCAAGTGGCATAGCGGCTCGTTGTGTGCACACAAACAGGACGTGGTGTTAGTCTGAATCTCACAGTTTGAGGTTTTTAGCTGATTAATATTCATCACTTGGGGGCGTTAAATCCCCCCTCGCTCCTGCCGACCGTCTTAATTCAGCCATGATTGCTTTTTTCTTCTCCTCTCACTCTCTGGCCCTAATCAGGAGTTTCATCAGGGTTCAATCACGCCAACGTTCGCCGCTAATCAGACGGAAATACCTCAACGTCTAACACCCCGAGGGTCGCTCTTTTCTGAAAGTGACTTTTATTAAACGCCGAGAGTCGACATAAATCCTCCGTCTCCTGTTTTTCATCATCAACGCTTTCTTCCTCTTCCTTGAACTTTCTACTTTCTCACTATTTTCCAGGTTCACTCCCAATTTTTGCTTTTTTTGCCCATTTTTTGGCCACTTTTTGACCATTTTTGCAACAAACTATTTTCCAAATTGAATCCCCACCATTTTCACAACTTTCACTATATTTTGTCACTTTTTTCACCATATTTGAGATATTTGGAAGTTTTTAACAGGGCCTCCAAAATTTTTCTAACTGGTTTTTTGCCATTTATGAGACTTTTTACTTATTCTTTTGCCGGTTTTGAAACATATTTCATACATTCTCTGTAATTTCCGGGTTGCCTCCCATTGTTTTGCCATGTTTTCTGCAACAGAAGGACTATTTTCCAAGTTTTATTCCAACTTTCTTGCCTTATTATTGACTTTGGCCATTTTTACCACTTTTCACCATTTTTGCTTCGTTCTGACTTTCTTTAAGTTTCCTACGGATTTTTTCATGCTGGATTTGTTGGTTTTTAGGCCATTTAGACACTTTCCACTTTTTCGTTTGCCACTTTTGGACCATTTTTTGATACTTTCTCTGTATTTCCCAGATTCACTCCCAATTTTTGCTTTTTTGCCCATTTTTTTGCCACTTTTTGACCATTTTTGCAACAAACTATTTTCCAAATTGAATCCCCACCATTTTCACAACTTTCACTATATTTTGTCACTTTTTTCACCATATTTGAGATATTTGGAAGTTTTTAACAGGGCCTCCAAAATTTTTCTAACTGATTTTTGCTGGTTTTTGGCCATTTATGAGACTTTTTACTTATTCTTTTGCCGGTTTTGAAACATATTTCATACATTCTCTGTAATTTCCAGATTCACTCCCAATTTTTGCCAATTAATGTTGTTTGGGACCATTGTTTCCAAGTTCCTTGACCTTTCCCGTCAACAGAAGTTCTATTTTCCAAGTTTTATTCCAACTTTCTTGCCTTATTATTGACTTTGGCCATTTCAACCACTTTTCACCATTTCTATCACCTTCTTCACCATTTTTGCTTCGTTATCACTTCTTTAAGTTTCCTACGAATTTTTTCATGCTGGATTTTGTTGTTTTTTTGGCCATTTTGACACTTTTCACTTTTTCTTTTGCCACTTTTTGACAATTTTTTGAAACAAACTGACTATTTTCTCAATGGAATTCCCACCATTTTCACGACTTTCACTGTTTTTTGTCACTTTTTTCACCATTTTTGTAAAATTTTGAAGTTTTTGAAGTGGCCTCCAAAATTGTTCTTGCTGATTTTTGTTGGTTTTTGGCCATTTATGACACTTTTCACTTATTCTTTTGCCGGTTTTGAAACATCTTTCATACATTCTCTGTAATTTCCAGATTCACTCCCAATTTTTGTCAATTAATGTTGTTTTGGACCATTGTTTCCAAGTTCCTTGAACTTTCCCGTCCCCACCCGGGCGACCGACCGACGGCGAGCTGTTATTTCGCAAAGGGCAGCGTGTGATTGACAGCGTCGCCGTCAAACAAACCCACGTCTTCCTCTTTGTAGGCGCCATGAAAGGCGGCGGCGGCGGGGGCGAGGATCTCAGCTTTTCTCTCATGAGGGAACACGAGTTTCTCTCCTCCTCCTTCGCCAATTATAGCTGCGTTTTGTTATCCCAACCGCACGCTCCCAGGAGAGGAGGCACAAAGCTGATATCACATTTGCATGTTTCTCATATTTCGGGTTCGTTTCCTCGCTCTGCGCTAAAGTAGGTCACTGTCACGGCGGTTTGAAGGAAAAAGGAAAAAGTCTTTACCTGTGGAGATGAGACGCCTACCAGGAGCTCTGAGCTCCGCTTCATTATTCCTCCCCCTGAAATGATGTTTAACACTTTATTTTGATAGAGTTTAATCCCACTCAGAGTTTGTTAACGAGCTGAGAGCGACTGTTTCTGAACGAGTGACTTCTTTACAACATGTGAAAAAAATAAAGCCCTAAGAATAAATTTTCAGTCTTTAATTTGTCCCTCTGGTGCCCCTGTAGTCCTGAAAATTTATATTTTTTTCTCTCCTTGGTGTTTCGTTAAAGTCTTATTTCCTCCTTCAAACTCTGCTCTGGCTCCTGTCTCTTTAAGAATTGATGTAACATGAAGGCCAGAGAACTTTCTGCCCTTGATGATGTCACAACATTCCGGAACTGAGAGCTTTCTCTGCCCTTGATGATGTCACAACATTCCGGAACTCTCTCTCATCCATAATTTATTGGCAAAAAAAAAAATTCAAAATACAAAACAAAAAGGAAGTTTCTTGAAACTGGAAACTTTCTGGAAAAAAACGGAAAAAGTATTTTTTTAAAATTTAATTTCATTTAGAAAAAAAAATTAAGAAACATGAGAAAATATAAATATGTCCTAATTAAGACCAATTCTGTCCACAGTAGTTCATGTCACATATTAATGTTTCTAACGTAAAGAATCTCAATGTCCCTGTCTCTTTAAGAATTGATGTTTAAGTCTTTCTTTTTTTCTAGTTTTTAAAGCTCTACACGGCCTTTATGTTGCAGCTCCACCAATGAGGTTCTAGAATGTTCAACATGAAGGGCAGAGAACTTTCTGCCCTTGATGATGTCACAACATTCCGGAACTCAGAGAACTTTCTGTGCCCTTGATGATGTCACAACATTCCGGAACTCTCTAGACCAGTGTTTCCAAACCTGTGGTCCATGGCCCCCTGGTGGGCCGCGGAGGTATTGCAAGTGGGCCGCCAAATCATTTCCAAAAAAGTCTGAAATTTAATGAAGGGTAATTGTATAGAGACACAAATATACAGAATAATATTTAAAATGTTAAAACTTAAAGGATATTAAACATGTTCGAACATTTGTATATAAGAAAAGTCCTTTAAGAAGCACGTTAAAGCCCAACATGTGACATGACCCCAAATTTCAAAGGTTTGAAGTGTAATTAAAAATTCAATGAAACACGAAATGTAATAAAACAAATGTTGTATAATCTAAAAATTTAATTAACAACCCCACATTTTAACCAGTTGTTACAGAATCGGTACTTCCAGGGTCAGATGTGGGCTGCGCAAATTTTCGAGACTTAAAATAATTTCAGTAAAATCTTGTTTCCCACATAAAATTTTTTAATCCAAATTTTGGAGCTTTTTCAAATTTTGGGGGGTTTTCAGATTTGAATTCTTTCAAATACTTTAAATTTACTGACATGTTCACGCTGATGTGTCTTTACTGAAGAAGATGGATTCTTCTGTGTTAACAAGCCTTTCACACACACACACACACTCACACACACACACACACACACACACACACACACACACACAGACCTCTGTCTTTCCGTCACCAAACACACCAGATCACAAGTGACATGTTTCACACTAACAAGCTCCTGTTTCACTAATAACGCACGTGTTCACTCGAGTGTGTGTGAGTGTGTGTGTGTGTGTGTGTGTGTGTGTGTGAGCTCTCCAGACGCAGACAGAGATCCACATCTGACAGGAAGCAAATGTTCGTTTTAATATTTGAGTTTCTGCTGCTGCTGCAGAGGGAAGATGCATTATTGATGAGGACGTGTCCGACTGCTTAATCTCTGCTCCTGTTACCGACGACACACACACACACACACACACATCTGAACATGTGTGTGTGTGTGTGTGCCCATTCTTCTTGTCAAAAAGCCTCCAGTTCCTGTAAATTCTTGCTCTGTCTTGCATGAACTGCAGGTTTGAGATCTCCCCAGAGTGGCTCAATGATATTGAGGTCAGGAGACTGAGATGGCCACTCCAGAACCTTCACTTTATTCTGCTGTAGCCAATGGCAGGTCCACTTGGCCCCATAATTTTGACTTTGATACTTTTGGCTTTTATATCAAAATGTTGACTTTGGTAACTCAAAAATTGACTTTTATGTCATAAGTCATATCATTGAGGTCAGGAGACTGAGATGGCCACTCCAGAACTTTCACTTTATTCTGCTGTAGCCAATGGCACTCAACAAAACTGTCTTCCCCAGTGTGAGTGGTCAAAAGTGGCAAAAACAGTAAGAAGTCGCATTAAAACTTAGTCTTAGGTGGCAACAATGGTCAGAAAGCAGCAAAATTGGCAAGAAAATTGGGGTAAAATTGTTAGACTGGTCAGAAAGTTGCAAAAAAATGGACCAAAACTGGCAAAAAGGGAGTGAAAAGTGACTAAAATGACTGCATATATTTTTATATATGTATATGTGCTTATAAGTTTACATACCCTGGCAGAATTCATGGTTTCTTGGCCATTTTTCAGAGAATATGAATGACAACAAAAAACGTTTCTTACACTCATGGTTAGTGGTTGGGTGAAGACATTTATTAACAAACAACTGTGTTTACTCTTTTAAATCATAATGACAACAGAAACTTCCAAAATGACCCTGATGAAAAGTTTCCCTCCCCCAGTTCTTAACAGCGTGTATTTCCCCTTTAACATCAATGACAGCTTGAAGTCTTTTGTGCTGGTTGTGGATGAGGGTCTTTATTTTCTCAGATGGTAAAACTGACCATTCTTCTTGGCAAAAAGCCTCCAGTTCCTGTAAATTCTTGGTCTGTCTTGAGGTCAGGAGACTGAGATGGCCACTCCAGAACCTTCACTTTCTTCTGCTGTAGCCAATGGCAGGTCCACTCGGCCTTGTGTTTTGGATCATTGTCATGTGTGAACGTCCAAGTACGTCTCATGTGCAGCTTCTGGGCTGATAAAAACAGTTTTGTGTGAATCCCTCAGGATAATCTCAGGATTATCCAGAATTTATTGAAACTGTTGAATATTTGATCCGGTTTGATCCTCCAGCTCAGAGTCGGCGTTAGTGGCGAACAGAGCAGAGATTTTATGGCGGGCACGGAGAAATACATCCAAAAAATATGGCATAGAAGTCTGGAAAGTCTCTCCATGCTCAGTAGCACAGACATATGGTTCTTAAATGCAGTGTTTCTCAACCTTGGGGTTGGGACCCCATGTGGGGTCACGAGATGATTTGTGCGGGGTCCGTTTATGTTCCTGTTATTTTTTCTGTGTGAAATTATTGGCAAGTATCTCTCAAGTGTCTGTAGTGACTCATACATTTTCATTTTGTGTGTTTCATTTCTTTTATTTGTGAATAAGATAAATAATTTGATGTTAAAATAACATTTCACATTATTACATTGGTTGTACCACCTGACATGGAAATTGTTCCAGTCACCAATGAAGTGAAAAAACCTTTTTTATCAGTATTTCAGAGAAATCTACAAACTTTTCCACTTGGTCACAAATATCATTTGGGCTCCTCTGGCTGATGCAGTTTCCTGTTTCCTGTTTTATTCTCTTCACTTTAAAATAAAAGTCTAATGTTACGGTTGCACCACCCTGACATTTGACAAGGTGAAAATTACGGGACAAAAGTTTTTTACATTTCTCAACAGCTTTAAAAATTCTTTTTATTTGCAAAGAATGTTTTATTTAAAAAGGTTGAAGCATAAAATAATGTCACTGTATTTTTAATTTCCATTTACAATAACTGACATTCAATTTTTAGAGTTTAATTACTGTGGATACTTGTCAGGACGGTTGCACCACCTGACATTTTGGGGGTTTGAGGAACCAAAACACAAAAAAACATGTTATATTTTAATAGTTTAAAGATGTGTTCAAATAACACAGGTTTCATAGAATAAAGAAATACATGTGATGAAATACTCAATTCATGATGGAAGGAAATATTGCACTCAGACACAAGAAAAGGGACGTCACGTCATTGACCCATATACAAAATCACATTTTTGGCGTCATATTTCTGACAGTCTGGCTCCTTCAGAGAGGAATAAACAAAGTCGTCTCTATAATTTTATCTTTATTTCTTCATTTTCAGGTACCAGCCCTTTGGACAGTCCCAGAAACTTCTCCCCAAACACAGCAGCACACTTTTCCTTCGTTCCCGCTCGCAGGTGAGAAACACACACAAACACACACACACACACACACACCTTTGCTGATTTTATTCCTCTGAAATGCAGATTTTGCAGATATTATGTTGAATTTCATGCTCAAACGACGGCTGAACGATTCACAAAAATAATCTAGTTGCGATTATTTCTCCCTGTATTGTAGATGTGATTTGTTGTGTGGTAATTTCTAAGTCGCCCATCTTATATTTTTAAACTAACACATCATAGGAAATTATTTCTGACACGAGTTACTGTACAACATCAACCCGTGACATTTGTTTTGTGTATTTTAATCACTTTTCACTCTTTTTTTTTGCCACTTTTAGACGATTTTTTTTGCTCCTTTCTGACTTTTTAATAAGTTTAATCCAAGTTTTTCCCTTTTTGTTGTCACTTTTTTCTCCTTTTTACCCCCTACTGACTATTTTTCAAGCTTCCCTCCCTTTTTCTAGCGGTTTTCTGTCGCTTTTTGTCAATTTTAATCAATTTAAATCCGTCTTTTTTTGTGCTTTTGGACCATATTGTTGCCTTTTTGGACTATTTTTCAAGTTATCGTCCAATATCATAGCACATTTAATTTTGCTTTTTGTCATTTATATCAGTTCCTACTGTTTTTTTCACTTCATGTGCCATTTTTGCTCTTGTCTGACTATTTTTTTTTTGTTTTCATCCAAAGTTTCTTGCAAATTTTTGTTGCTTTTTGTCACTTTTCACTCTTTTTTGCCACTTTTTTCAACCCTCTGACTGTTTTTTTATTGATAATCTGATTTTTCTAGGCATTTTCTGTTGAATTTTGTTCATTTTAATCACCTTTCAGTCGTTTTTTTTAGCTTTTGGACCATATTTTTGCCTCTTTTTGACTATTTTTCAAGTAGTCTTCCAATATCCTGGCGCTTTTAATTTTGCTTTTTGTCATTTATATCAGTTCCTACTATTTTTTGTCACTTCATGTGCCATTTTTGCTCTTGTCTGACCTTTTTAAAAAAATTTCGTCCCAATTTTCTTGCAAATTTTTGTCTATTTTAATCACTTTTCAGTCCTTTTTTTGCCCGTTTTTCAACCTTCTGACCATTTTTTAATCATAATCCTATTTTTCTAGCGGTTTTCTGATCCTTTTTGTTCATCTTAATTACAATTTTTTAGTCTTTTTTTTTTAGCTTTTGGACCATATTTTTGCCTCTTTTTGACCATTTTTCAATTCATCTTCCAATATCTTAACACATTTAATTTTGCTTTTTGTCATTTTTACCAATACCTTCTGTTTTTGTCACCTCATGTGCCATTTTTGCTCTTGTCTGACCTTTTTTAAAAAAATTCGGTCAAATTTTCTTGCAAATTTTTGTTGCTTTTTGTCTATTTTAATCACTTTTCCCTCTTTTTTTCCCACTTTTTTCAACCCTCTGACTGTTTTTTTAATGATAATCCAATTTTTCAAGGCATTTTCTGTTGAATTTTGTTCATTTAAATCACTTTAAAGTCTTTTCTTTGTGCTTTTGGACCATATTTTTGCCTTTTTTGGACTATGTTTCAAGTTGTCTTCCAATATCCTGGCACTTTTTATTTTTCTTTTTGTCATTTATATCAGTTCCTACTATTTTTTGTCACTTAATGTGCCATTTTTGCTCTTGTCCGACCTTTTTAAAAAAAAAATTTGTCCAAATTTTCTTGCCAATTTTTGTTGCTTTTTGTCTATTTTAATCACTTTTCACTCTATTTTTGCCTGTTTTTCTGCCTTCTGACCACTTTTTAATCATAATCCTATTTTTCTAGGCATTTTCTGTCACTTTTTGTTCATCATAATAAATTTTTTGTCTTTTTTTGAGCTTTTGGACCATATTTTGCCTTTTTTTTTGACTACTTTTCAAGTAGTCCCCTTATATCCCAGCACTTTTGATATTGCCCTTTGTCATTTATATCAGTTCCTACAATTTTTGTCACTTTGTTTTCCATTTTTGCTCACCTCTTAATTTTTTGTTCCAATTTCTTGCAAATTTTTTGTTGCTTTTTGTCTATTTTAATCACTTTTCACTCTTTTTTTGCCACTTTTTTCAAACCTCTGACTTTTATTTAAATGATAATCCAATTTTTCTAGGCATTTTCTGTTGAATTTTGTTCATTTAAATCACTTTTCAGTCTTTTCTTTGTGCTTTTGGACCATATTTTTGCCTCTTTTTGACTATTTTTCAAGTTGTCTTCCAATATCCTGGCGCTTTTAATTTTGCTTTTTGTCATTAAATCAGTTCCTACTATTTTTTGTCACTTCATGTGCCATTTTTGCTCTTGTCTGACCTTTTTTTTAAATTTTCGTCCCAATTTTCTTGCAAATTTTTGTCTATTTTAATCACTTTTCACTCTTTTTTGCCCCTTTTTTACCATTTTGTCAACCAACCGACTATTTTTGAAGTATCAACCAATTTTTTTAGCGGTTTTCTGATGCTTTTTGTCAATTTTTATCACTTTCCTGCCTCTTTTTTTAAAATTATTTTTGCCTTTTGTCATTTTAACCATTTCTTACTGGGGTTTTTTTGTCACATTTTTTCTCTCTTATGACTATCTTTCAAGTTTTATTGCCAACTTTTGTTTCCTTCTGCAGTTTTTTCCACCTTAGACTCATTTTATTTATTTTTATTGCTTCTGTTTCCCCCATATTGACCACTTATATTGTTGCTCTTGAAAAGGAAGTGTTAGTAACAGAGCATAAAACATGTATTGCAAAAGATTTATCTGATATTCTGACACAGGTTAAAGAAATATTTTACTGTCTGCGGTGAGAATATTGCATCAGGTCATATCATGATTTCATATAATTTGCAATTAGTTGCACAACTGTAGTCAAAGTCATTTAAATTCAGCTTTTATTTTGAGTGTTTTGAGGTTTCAGGCACACACAGCTGGTTCCTGCACTGTTGAACTCTTAAATTAATGTTAATTTATGTGAAATAAAACCAAAGTGAAGCTCTTTAATCAGGCAGAGGGAGATGAAACGAGAGGTCAGAGACTTTTTAAAGCAGAAATCTTCCCGGTCTGAGTCTCTGAGCTGCAGCTGATGAGGAGGAAGATGATCAGTCTGCGCTGTCACTCAAACCCGGATTAATAACCTTCTTATCCGTCTGAACGCTCTGTAATTACTGAGAGAGAGGGAGGAAGACAGAGCAGGGGATTGTGGGAGCTTCTCTGCACCTGTGACACTTTCACACCTGCAGGATTTTTTTTCTCAACAAAGAAAAATGATCTGAAATTTTCATGACGTGTCATTTGGAAACGGCGCCTGCCAGAAAAGCAGCAGCAGCCAGAAAGAGCATTAGTGTCGATTTAAGGTGGAAATCCGTCTCTGTCCTGGTGTTGACCTCAGCCGAGCTGCAGACGCTGGAGCGACAGTGACACCGTGTGTTGGAGGGAGGAATTACACCACAGGGGGGATTCAATTCAGCTTCTTAGAGTTTATTTTTTCTACAACAGGAGAAGAGTTTGGACATTTTCTTTAAGCTTGGGAATCATGAAGCCACTTTTCTCACATTTCTCTACTTGTTTTTGTTTTTAAAAGTCACATTTTGGAGTTTTTCCATGCAACAGAAAACAATGATTTGTAAATCCTATCAAGCCAACATTCAATTGCATCCACTGCAAAGACCAAATATTTATTGTTCAAACTTATAAACTTTATTTTTTCTTGCAAATATTCACTTGTTTTGAATCCCAAAAAGCTTGGACAGGTTCATGTTTCCCTCTGAGGACACTAATTGTTGAAGTCTAGTAGCTGCACTCTTCTACTACGGAGCCACGCTGTTGTAACAGGAGCAGAATGTGTCTTGGTTTCATTGTCTTGCTGAAATAATCAGGGACGTCCCTGAAAAAGACAAAGTGTCTTGGATGGCAGCAGATGTTGCTCCAAAACCTGTTTGTACCTTTCAGCATTAATGCTGCCTTCACAGATACTGGGACACTTACCCATGATGCACTGGGGCACTAACACACCCCCATACCATCACAGATGCTGCTTTTGAACTTTGACCTGAGAACAATCCTGATTGTCCTTTTCCTCTTTGGCCCGGAGGACACCACGTCCATGATTTCCAAAAAGAGTTCTGCTGCGTTTGTGTGTGTTGTTGATGTCTGACTTTGGATTTTTTTAGATTGTTTTTGTTGTTGTTGCCCATATTGAGTCATAATTTTGTGGACGATATGTCAAATTTATGAGATAAGATGTCATATTTTGAGGTAAAATGTCGTATATAGCCAATAGAAAATTAAATATATTGGATAAAGAACTCAAACTTTTGAGATGAAAGAGTCAAATAAATGTGATAAAAATTTGAATTTTCAGACGGAAAGTCAAATTCTTAAGATATAGAAGTCAAATTAATGAGATTAAAAGTCAAATTTAAGTAATGAAAAGTTAAATTATGAGATGAAAACTCAAATTTATGAGATGAATAGTCAAAATTTTGAGATTAAGATGTCAAATTTAAGTGATAAAAACTCAAATTATGAGATTAAAAGTCAAAATAATGTGATTGAAACTCAAAATTATGTGACAAAGTCATTTTATGAGATGAAAACTCAAATTTATGGGATGAAAAGTCAAATATGAGATCAAAAGTCAAAATTATGAGAAAAAATGTCCAAATTTAGTGATTAAAAGTCAAATTTATATGATCAAAAGTCAAGATTATGAGATTAATGTCAAACTTTGAGATCAAAAGTCAAATTTTTTAGAAACAGATGTTCAATTTAAGTGATAAAAAGTCCAATTTATTAGATTACTATTAGACTTAGACGTCAAAGTTAAAAAGAGTTCTGCGGCGTTTGTGTGTGTTGTTGATGTGTGACTTTGTCTTTGCATGGTAGAGTTTGAACTGTCACTTGTAGATGTAGTGATGAACTGTGTTAACTGACAATGGTTTTCTGAAGTGTTGAGGGGTCAAGGGTCACGGCCACTCAGTGTTGGTTTTGGGCCTTGCTGCTTACGAGCAGAGATTTCTCCAGATTCTCTGAATCTTTTGATGATATTATGGTCTGTAGATGATGAAATCCATCAATTCCTGCAGTTGGACAAAGTTGAGAAACATTGTTCTTAAACTGTTGGACTATTTGCTCACGCAGTTGTTGACAAAGTGGTGAACCTGGCTCCATGATCCAAACAGCTGTTTTTTCAGCATCAGCAACTTTAACAGACTTTTGTTCAACCTGTCCAAGATTTTTAGAAACAAAAATGAGTGAATATTTGCACAAAAACAATAAAGTTTAGACATTTCTGACAAAGCCTCAGATGTCTGACACAACACATGGTTTCACTTTTGTCAGAGATGATTTTATGAAGTCTTAGTGTGTGTGTGTGTTGGTGTGTATTGAAGTGTGTGTCTCTCTCCCTCACAGTCACGGACACAGGGCTGACAGGTAACCTCTCAGTTCTGACCTCGCTCTTTAGTTCTTTGCTTCCTCTTCACGCTGCCACCTTCCCGCCCTCCGTCCTGCATGGCTGAGCGCTCGCACGCTTCAACAAGTCACCCAGCAGGATCTCCCCTCTCTCTCTCTTTTTTTTTTTTTTAAACTATCTGAAATGTTTGGGACCCAGAATGTGGCAGACGGGTCGTAAAATGTTGGGAGAGTTTGGGTTGAGTGACGGTTGTTCCACAAACCAACGCTGTGTCACTCCAAACTTATTCCTGATTTAACTAAAGTGCTGAAACAAACACTGTGTTTGGTTTTGTGATGGTTTTATATAAAACAACAGCTGACAAACATTTCATTCATTAAACTCAGAGTTTTAACAAAGTGTTCGCTCAGGTCTGGACGACATCACGCTTTAATTAAAGGGGAACACTTTCATTTCTAAACCTGTGTTTGAACATATTTAGGGTCTAAATGACTGACAAAAATGGATTCTACAACTTTTAACAGAAAATAACAAATATCTAAAGTGATTCAGCACTTACTCTTTGTTGTGGCTAACACTTGCAGAGGTAGCTCCACCAGATTAAGGTTCTCTTTACAGGTTAAAGAGGGGGTATGTAGTCTTTATTTTGTCCCTCTGGTGCCTCCGTAGTCATAAAAATATCTCTGTTTCTCTTCCTAGTGTTTAGTTAAAGTCTCATTTCCTCCTTCAAACTCTGCTCTGGCTCCTGTCTCTTTAAGAATTGATGTTAAAGTCATTTTTTTCTTGTTCGTAAAGCTCTACACGGATTCTAGAATGTTCAACATGAAGGCCAGAGAGCTTTCAGCCCTTGATGATGTCACAACATTCCGGAACTGAGAGCTTTCAGCCCTTGATGATGTCACAACATTCCGGAACTGAGAGCTTTCAGCCCTTGATGATGTCACAACATTCGGGAGCTGAGAGCTTTCAGCCCTTGATGATGTCACAACATTCCGGAACTGAGAGCTTTCAGCCCTTGATGATGTCACAACATTCCGGAACTCTCCGAGTTTTTCTTTTTTAAAGGAACCTTAAGACCCTTACCTTTTTAATCTGGAGTAAAAACTTGCAGCCTTGGACTATTTTATCAAAATAATTATTAAAACAAAATCAATATATCTAATTCATGGTCACACTTATACCCATAATTATTATTTTTTTTGTCTTAATTCTGTCCCTCTGGAGCCACTGTAGTAAAGATGTCACGATTCCAAAATTTCAAACTCGATATTGATACTCAGATAGTATTCGATATTCGATATCATTCCCGTTACTGGACAAATTCTAAAAAAAAAAAGACGAATTCTAAAAAAAAAAAATGCCTAAAAAACATTTCATTATCACGAAAAACAGAAACCTGGATAAATAATCAAGGGAATAAAATATTTAAATCACTAGAAAATGACAGAAACGAGACAATCGCGTTTTTCGCTTAGTGCAAGTAAATGCAAAATAATTGACCCAAATATAAGAAAAGAAAAGAAAAACTAAAGACTCTTAGCTTTTTTTTTTTTTTTTTTCTTTAAATCTGGAATGAACCACCTTCTCACTGATTTGCCAGCCAGACCTTAGTGTTTGAGGCCCGCACCTCCAGTGTTTCATAACCCAGTTAGGATATCAATATTTTGTGATTATCTGGTGCTAATTTTAGAACGTTTTGACAGTTTACAGGCAGATTTTGGGGATTTCTACAACATTAACAGCGTTCGCTCAATAGTATAACTGCCTAAGTCATGTATTATAAATATATATATATATATATATATATATATATATATATATATAAAAAAGTATTTTGTGAGCAACATAGCATGATTTCTAGAGTCAAAAAAATTAAGTAAAATGAATGATTTAACAATGATGATATGGGTTACAAAAACATACAATTATAAATGGTAATGAAACAATTATAAACGTGTACAAAAAAAAAAAGTGTTTTTTTCTTCTTTTCTGAAACTTTGAAATATGACGTAGGACAAATATGCCATTAGGCTAAAAACATGTAAAGGTTTGAAATTCTACACACGTTAAGTTTGAACATTCAGTATTGTGGGCATCATGAACTGGAGCTTAAATATTACTATATTTATAATGTTTCTATCATTACTTTCATTATTATTTACTTGCTTTATGTAAAATTCTTCAACACCAGCCATCATGTTGTTGGGCTTAAATGTTTATAATACATGACTAATACAATTAAGGATTATTAACAGTTTGTTTAGAGAATGAGTTGTCACAACAAAACACATATAAACAAACCAAGAATCACTGTTTATGTCCATAAAGTTCTGTCAATAAAGTTATTTCCAAAGGCTGTAGCGGTTTACTTGAGGAAAAACATTATAAAAGTCATTTAGACTCTAAAATATGTCGAATAAAACGCCCAGGTTTGAGTAATAAAGAGTTTAAACCCTTTAAAGTCAGTCTGTGTTGACTCTCATTGTGACTTTGCTTGAGCTTTTCAGTCCACGCCCTCCTCGTGTTTTCATTCCCCCCTAAAATTAAAATCACTGATACTATGTTATTCTTTTAAATTTATTTTTTAGTGTCTTTATCTGTGTTTGTTTCTCCGACAGGACGGATGGCAGACGCTGGTCTCTGGCCTCGTTACCGTCCTCTGGATATGGCACCAACACTCCCAGCTCCACCGTCTCGGTAAATATCTTTATCACTTTTTCTCTGAATGTTACTGTTTTTCTTTTTAAAGCATCAAACCTCCTTTAGTTCCTCTGCTTTAATCCCTACATCACCTTTATCTCGTGGCCCCTCAGTTTCTCCTCTCATGGCCCCTCAGTTTCTCCTTCATGGCCCCTCAGTTTCTCCTCTAGTGGCCCCTCAGTTTCTCCTCTAGTGGCCTCCAGTTTCTCTTCTCATGGCCCCTCAGTTTCTCCTCTCATGGCCCCTCAGTTTCTCGTCCCCTGGCCCCCAAGTTTCTCCTCCCGTGGCCCCTCAGTGTCCCCCCTGTGGCCCCTCAGTGTCCCCCCCGTGGCCCCTCAGTGTCCCCCCTGTGGCCCCTCAG
>RPOG01000306.1:0-28038 GCA_008086565.1 Thalassoma bifasciatum | reverse complement strand
GCCCCTCAGTTTCTCCTCTAGTGGCCCCTCAGTTTCTCCTCTTATGGCCCCTCAGTTCCTCCTGTTGTGGCCCCTCAGTTTCTCCCCCATGGCCCCTCAGTTTCTCCTCCCATGGCCCCTCAGTTTCTCCTCCCATGGCCCCTCAGTTTCTCCTCTTATGGCCCCTCAGTTTCTCCTCTTGTAGCCCCTCAGTGTCCCCCCTGTGGCCCCTCAGTTTCTCCTCTTGTAGCCCCTCAGTGTCCCCCCCGTGGCCCCTCAGTGTCCCCCCTGTGGCCCCTCAGCGTCCCCCCCGTGGCCCCCCAGTAGCTCCTTGGCCTGGTTGTAATCTTGCTCCCTCTGTGCTCCTCCTCTCACAGTCCTCCTGTTCATCTCAGGAGAAGCTGCACCAGTTGCCCTTCCAGCCGACGCCGGACGAGCTGCACTTCCTCACCAAACACTTCAGCTCCGAGAGCATCACGGACGAGGAGGGACGCCGCTCCCCCGCCATGAGACCGCGCTCACGCAGCCTCAGGTAGGAACAGAGTTTTTCTGTAAACACAAACAGAGAAGGAAAAACGTTCACAGACTTTCAAAACAAACCAAGAAGTAGGAAACTTAAAAACTTCTGAGTCAATCTGAGTCACCTGATCCATCTCTGAGAGATTCTCATGAGATCTCAACAAGATCTTTACAGAAAGTGCACATAATTGTTCCGGGATCCTCACAAGATCATTATGACCTCTGCACGAGACCCTCATGAAATCTTGACAAGGTTTCAACAAGATTCTCATATCCTCATGAGATTTGCTCATTTCCACAACATCTCTGCAAGATCCTTATAAGATCTTCGCAAGATTTTCTAAGACTTTCACAACTTCTTCACAAGATCCCCATGAAATCTTTGCAATATCTCCACTAGATCTTGCTCGGATGATGATGTCACCACCAGTGCCGATTCTAGGGTGTGATGGGGCCCCAAGCAAAAATTTGCAAGGGGCCCCTCTGACAAGTGTTGACATAATAATCTGAAATCGACAAAAAACATCAGACACTCAAACTTCTTAAAAAATATTATTATTATTAACGAATATCTTGAAAGTTGTGCAAAAACAGGGAAAACAGTGTTTGAATGGATTACATCATTAAAAACTATTTACAGCAAAAAAAAAATACAAATATGTCAAACAAAAAGAACAACAGAACAATGCAACTTTTAAAAACAATATGTGTGTTTTTACCAAAACAGTAGCCAGGACTTCACCTTTGTTATCAAAGTTTATGTTTGGGGCTTATTTAAATTGTAAATATTCTCCAAAATTGTCTTTTTTTGCTCCCTGAAGGGTAGCTCCTCTTCATCTTGCGTTGTTGTTGTCGGTTTCATACGTTGATTGACAAACTTCAGTAAAGTAACGGCCTGTAGCATTGCCCGGAGGATGACACGGGGCCCCTTTAGGGGGGTATCCATCAAAGATGTCATTGCAATTTTGCCACTAATTGTTCGATGTGGATCGTGGGGTTAATGGTCACTGCAGTTGCTACATCTTAGACATTACTGTGGAGTCAAGTTCGTCAGCCCTCAGGGGCCCCCTAGTGGTTCGGGGCCCCAAGCAGCTGCCTGCCTCGCCTGTTGGCAAGCGGCGGCTCTGGTCACCACAGAAGTGTCTCCAAACTGGTTCTAGACCTGAATCAGCTCATAGCTGGATTTTCAAGGGATCTAGACAATATATCTGAGAGATCTTCAGGAGACTTTTGAAATCTTCACAAGATCTCCACAAGATCCTCATGAGATTTCTACATCTACACAAGATCACCACAAGGTCACCATGAAGTCTCCACAAGACCCTTGTGAGGTCTCAACAAGATCCCGAAAAGATCTCTTTAAGATTTCTACATCTTCACAAGATCTCTTCAAGATCCTCATAAGATTCACAAGATATTAATAAGATCTTGACATGGAATTGCATGAAATTTCATGTGTCTTCACAAGATCTCTATGGGATATATACAAGATCCTCTCAAGATGTCCGCTAGTACTTTATAACATGTTCACAAGATCTCTGAGAGAGATCCACAAGATCTTTGCAGGAACTGCACATGATTTTTCCGGGATCCTCACAAGATCATTATGACCCCAGCACAAGACCCTCATGAAATCTTGACGAGATTTCATCAAGATCTTCATGAGATCCCCATGAGATTGGCACATTTCTGCAACATCTCTGCAAGATCCTTATAAGATCTTCGCAAGATTTTCTAAGACAGTGGTTCCCAACCTTTTCCAACTCAGGGCCGACTTGTAAAGCTCAAAAATGTTTAATGCCCATCTCCAACCCAATAAGAACGGCAGCTATATATGTTTTTTTTAGAACCCCACTTGTACCAATGACCCAAAATGTGATAAAGACACAAAATGTTTTAACTGGTCATTAATATAACAGATCTACAACCAAAAACCTCAGAATTTTTTGCCCAAAATACAACAACTTGTTACATTCTGGGTTTGACTAACTTCTTTTTGTAACATTTCAGGCTCTGCACTTTTGTTACATCTTCAAAAAGTTTTAAAAATTTGGGTTTAATTACATTTATTTTTTTAATCATATTTCAGGTCGTTGTTATGTTTCAGTGCATGTTACCTACGGGGTTTTAACACAACTTCTTAGATGACTTTTTTTTAATACATGAATACCTTTAAAATTGCTTTAAAACTTAATTGAGTTTTATTTTAAATATTTTTCTGTAAATTTGTATCTTTTTTTTCTTTTTAAATGTGTACCTAAAATAAATTTCATACTATTTTGGAAATGATTTCGCGGCCCACTTGCAATACCTTCACGGCCCACCAGGGGGCCACGACCCACAGGTTGGGAATCACTGTTCTAAGATTTTCACAACTTCTTCACAAGATCCCTATGAAATCTTCGCAATATCTCCACGAGATCTCGCTCGGATGATGATGTCACCACAGAAGTGTCTCCTAACTGGTTCTAGACCTGAATCAGCTCATAGCTCCGCCCCCTGAATGCCGCCAGAGGACCGGCCAATCAGAATGAAGGGGGCTTGTGGAACTGTGAGCCTTAAAGAGACAGTACAGGGGAGAAAAATAAAGATTTTTTATGAGCTGTAAATCATAAAATAAAGGACAATACTCCCAAAAAAAGCAACTGACCTGACGTGGATTTCTCACCACAGGATGCTGTGAGTGTTTTTGTTTTTCCGTCCGCTCTGATAAAGGTCGGACTTTCTCTCTGACAGGTGGAAACCTCTCTGCTCCTATCAGTGACACTCACCTGTCCACCTGTGATTCTCACCTCTTTGTGCTTCGTCTCCTCTTTCAGTTTTTTCGGTTATTTTTCCCACATTTGTGCTCTCACATCTGAAAGCTCCTTCCCTTATCTGTCTCAGTGATTTTTGCAGAGAGATATTGAATTTTTTTTTTTTTCCCCTCTCTGAGATGAAAGAAGCAGAGACAGAGATGCATGCTGGGTATCTGATGAGGATCCTACTGTGTGAGGAGATTGATGCCAGGCTTTGTGTGTGTGTGTGAGCGTCCTGGTGTGACTCCTCTTTCTCTGAAATACAGCAGAACAAAAGAAAGGTTTCAAACTGACAGGTGAAAAAAAATTAGGAGAACAAAAAATAAAAAAAGAAACTGTTGGAGCAGATGGATTCGAAGGTGTAATTACAGAGAGGAAGTGGAGTCTGAGCAGGTAAATATTCATGGAGGTGTCGCTGAAAAGTGTTTGTGCAGTGGCCCCCACAGCGCCCCCCCCCCCCCATCATCTGCAGGGAGAACGAGCATCAAATTAGTCTGCCAGCAGAGAGTGTCATTAAAAAGCTCTTAGCGAGGAGTCTGAGTCTGAGCGTCTGCGAGTCCAGATAAATAACTGAGGGGGGGCGGGGGGTTCGGGATTAGGGGTCAGGTTTGATGAGTTGATGCAATTCTGGACCGAGTTTTAATTTTAAAGCATCTCAATCTCTGAATCCATCTGATGACGACATGTGGTTTCGGGCAATGATGGTCAAATTTCCATTATTTTGGTTTTTACACGCCTAAAATGTACTTTATTCTCAGTTTCAGTGTCAATACGTAGTAACACGGGGGTCTTAAAGGGACAGTGAGGACTTTTTGAGTGATCTTGAAAAAGAGTCATCTCTAGATATTTTTCCTGATTATAATCCAGGACTTAAAATAAGATTTAAGAGATTTAAATTGAGACAGAAAAAAGGGACAGAAAGTCAGGAGGAAGATAAAAAAGAGAGAGATAGAGCACGAGCTAAAGGCTAAAACAGGAGTTTAAGGCTAAAACAGGAGCTAAAGGCTAAAACATGAGTTTAAGGCTAAAACAGGAGCTAAGGACCAAAACACGACTAAAAGACATAAACAGGAACTAAAGGCTAAAAAAACGTGCTAGAGGCTGAAAAACAAGCCAAAGACTAAAGCACAACCAAGAGGCTCAAACATGATAAAAAGACTTAAACATGAGCTAAAGGCTAAAACAGGAGCTAAGGGCTAAAAGGCTGAAGCACAAGTTAAAGGCTAAAACATGATTAAAAGACTTAAACAAGAGTTAAAAGTTTATAAAAATGAGTTAGAGGCCAAAACGTGAGTCGAAGACAAAAAAAACAACAACGAAGAGGCTAAAACACAAGCTAAAGGCAAAAGAACGAGTAGAAGACCAGAGGCTAACATGAGCCGAAGGCTAAAACACCATTAAAAATCCTGAACAGAAGCTAAAGGCTAAAAAACAATCTAGAAACTTAAACAGGAGCTAAAGGCTGAAGCAAGATTTGAAGGCAAAAACAGGAACATAAGGCTAAAACAGGGGCTATAGGCTCAAACAGAAGCTAAAGGCTAAAACACAAGCTAAAGGCTAAAACACAAGCTAAAGACTAAAACACAAGCTCAAGGCTAAAACACCATCTAAAGACTAAAACACAAGCTAAAGGCTAAAACACAAGCCAAAGCTTTAACAAAAGCTAAAAACTGTAACCTTGGCTAAAACAGGAGCTTAAGGCTAAAAAAAACGAGCTAGAGGATAAAAAATAAAGAGCTAATTGCTAAAACAGGTGCTATAGGCTTAAGCATATGCTTAGGACTTAAACACAAGCTAAAGGCTAAAAGACAAGCTCAAGGCTGAAACAGGAGTTAAAGGCTAAAACAGCAGCTAAAGAGGCTAAAACAAAAGCCAAAGGCTTAAACAGGACCTTAAGGCTTAAACATGTGCTTAAGGCTAAAACAGGAGCTTAAGGCTAAAACAGAAGCTAAAGGCTAAAACATGAGGTAAAGGCTAAAACATGAGTTTTAGGCTAAAACATGAGTTAAAGGCTAAAACATGAGCTCAAGGCCAAAACAGGAGCTTGAGGCTAAAACAGGAGCTAAAGGCTAAAACATGAGCTTAAGGCTAAAACAGCAGCTTAAGGCTAAAACATGAGCTTAAGGCTAAAACAGCAGCTTAAGGCTAAAACATGAGCTTAAGGCTAAAACAGCAGCTTAAGGCTAAAACATGAGTTAAAGGCTAAAACAGGAGCTAAAGGCTAAAACATGAGTTAAAGGCTAAAACAGGAGCTTAAGGCTTAAACATGAGTTAAATGCTAAAACAGGAGCTAAAGGCTAAAACAGGAGTTAAAGGCTAAAACATGAGTTAAAGGCTTAAACAGGAGCTAAAGGCTTAATCATGAGTTAAAGGCTAAAACAGGAGCTAAAGGCTAAAACATGAGTTAAAGGCTTAAACAGGAGCTAAAGGCTAAAACATGAGTTAAAGGCTAAAACAGGAGCTAAAGGCTAAAACATGAGTTAAAGGCTAAAACATGAGTTAAAGGCTTAAACAGGAGCTAAAGGCTTAATCATGAGTTAAAGACTGAAACAGGAGCTAAAGGCTGAAACACGAGTGAGGTTGGAGTTGGTAGATGAGCACTGGTAGGACACAACCAGGATTCACTAACTTTACAGACACGTATCAGAGCACCGAGCTGTGAGGAGCTGAGCTAAATGTAGCCACCACTAAACTGAAATTAAGGAAACTACTCTAAAGATTTTTTGTTCAGGCATAATTCTGACACCTGTGTAAAAACTGACAGAATGAGGAATGAGACGTTCACACAGGAAGTTAATGAGCTGAAACAGAGGAACAGGTTTGATGGATGGACTCACTTTGCTCATTCACAACACGAGGACGAGTGGACAGAAGGAAAGATCTCTGAGTGATACGTGATTGGACGGACAGAGCGTTAGAACGAGGGGGAGATTACAGAAGAGCAGAAAATCTTCTCTATGATAGAAAGAAAAAAAAAGAGACAGTCGTCGCTCAGAGCAGAGTCGTAAAAATTAGCATATAATCGCTCGGCGGCTCGTTTCCATTGTTCACTCTCCCTCCAGGGTCCAATCACTATCACTCCTCAGAGTCACTCTTTTCATTCTCCATCTCATCACAGTAATTTTTTACCTCCTCTAAAGATTTCAGCTTTTTTTTTTCTCCGCACTCATTACGTTTGGATTGAAGTCGTGTTGAAGATCAGCAGGTTTCACCGTCTGAATTTAAAAAAGTCTGTACGGAGCAAAAGCAGGAGAAAGATAAAAGCAACGAAAATAGTCTGGACATATTTTGTTATGTTGGTTTTAAAACGGTCTAATGTCTTAGCTCCTCACAGCCTGGTGCTCTGATACATGTCTGTAACGTTAGTGAATCCTGGTTGTGTCCTACCAGTGCTCATCTACCAACTCCAACTAGTTCCTGTTTTAGCCTTTAGCTCATGTTTTATCCTCTAGTTCCTGTTTTAATCGTCCAAAAATATTGACTTTATCACAAAATTATGACTTTTTATCTCACAAAAATGACTTTTATGTCATAGTTTTGCTTTTATTTCTCCCAATTTTGACTTTTATATCTCAAATGGTCACTTATGTATCTCCAAATTTTGACTTTCTATCTTAAAATTCTGGCTTTTTTCTCTCATAACTATGTATAATCATCAAAAAATTGGACTTTATCACAAATTATGACTGTTTTATTTTAAATAAATGACTGTTTATCTCATAGTTTAACATTTTTATTCGACTATTTTGACTTTTTATCTCAAAATTTTTACTTTTTCCCATTTAATTTGACATTTACATTTTAATTACACATAAATGACTTTAAATGACCACATTTTTCCGACTTTAATGTAAAGAGGCCTTTATAACCTGTATTTACTTTATCGTCACCAGATTTAACGCACAAAATTATCTCTCTTAGATTCACTTTTAAGTTTCAGACGTGTTTTAAGCATCACATCTTTATGTTTTTGTGATATTTTTTGACCGATTTAAGTGGCAAATGTAAGATTAGTGTCTGTCAGGTCGTGTTTTTGTCTCTTCTACATTTCTGGCGCCTTTTCTCGTGTGAATTCACTCATTTCTCTTCTTGAATAGAGTGAATTCGTGTCCACTTGAGGCGCGTATAAAGTCGTAAAAGCTGTTTTTCTTTTCAGCGCTCGCTTCTTTGAACCCGCCAAAACCTCACCTTGACAGCTCGGCGGCGGCGGCTCATTCACTCCGTCGAAGCTTTTAATGTGAAAAACAGACAGGAAGCGTCGACTTCTCGCTCTCGACGATGACCCCTGAAAACACATCAGCCGAACTCAACTTTCAAACTCTGCTTTTCCTCTTTCTGGAAGAAGAGAAATCAATCACGGCGCGGCGTCTCCGCTCAGTAATTAAAGCTTCGCCTTGACAGAGACGGATTCAGGACCAGAGGCTGTTATGTACATTCTTTAATTTCTTCTGAATATCTTCTTCTTCTCTTATTCTTCCTCAGAGCGGCCGCGGCCTTTATTAAAATAAAACTCCACCGTTCACGGCGAGCGGCGGCGGAGGTCGAGAGTGAAATCCTGAGGATGAATAACAGAAGAGAAAACCAGACAAAGGCTAATTACAACACGCGATATTTCTGCTGTAATGGGAAATAAAAAATTCCCTCGTGGCAATCGGTGCGAAAAACGTCTTCGTCATTAGTTTGAGGAACGACCTCAGAGAAGTTGTGCCAGTCTTTTAATGCGATTGAGAAAAAGTTAGGAGTGAATGAAAGAGGGGAAACATAAAAAAATGAAGAGTGTTTTTACCCTACGGTGTTTTAAAAAACGGATAATTAAAACATTGTTGGATGATTTTTTTTTTTTTTTTTTTGGCGCTAAGTGGTGAAGTCACACATGACAAAAGCTGCTCAAAATGCAAAGAAGCTGATTGGTTGGGAGGGTAATTGAAGTAAATCAGACCAGACAGCGAATCAGATGGTGACGAGAGAAAGTGTGTGTGTGTGTAAGTGTGTGTGTGTGTGTGTGTGTGTGTGAGAGAGAAAAAAATAACATTGACGCTTCACAACTGAGGCGGGCGACTCGGGAAATGAGAGGCTTAATTGACCGTGACAGAGCCGCGCAGAACCAGGATGAGGTGTGTGTACAGTATATATGTGTGTGTGTGTGTGTGTGTGTGTGTGTGTGTGTGTGTGTGTGTGTGTGTGCTCTGAATGCTAAAAACCCTCATCAAGCTGTGAGAGGTTTCTGATTTAATTCTGATTTCCTGTCAAATTTAAAACGATAAAAATCCTGAAGACGTTTTGATGAAGTTTCTGTTTTACATAAACTTAAATCATCATTTTATCATTAAAGGGACAGTGAGGACTTTTTGAGTGATCCACAAAAATGCTGATATCCTGATATTTGCCAGATTATAATTCACAATTTAAGATGAGGTTATCAGCGCTGAAATAGATTATTCCTAAATGCTAATTCTTAGCTTCCTGATCGGATCGCACCGATTAACGACATTAACAGGCTAAAACAAAAGTCATATTTTTGTTCTTTGTTCATGTATGTATTAAAAAAATATATATTTCTTTGTCTCTTATTTTGTGATGCACTTTTTTCAGATAATAAAAAGTTTCAACATAAAAATTCATATTTTGAGATAATGTAAAACTTTGGCTGATTAAAGCCAGAAATTGTTAAAAAAGAAAGTCAAAATTTCAAGATACACAAGTCACCATTTGAGATATAAAAGTCAAAATTGTGAGAAATTAAAGCAAAACTATGAGATAAAAAGTCATAATTACTGGATAAAAAGTCAGATTTAATGAGAAAAAGTCAAAATATTAGGTTAAAAATTTTAAACAATAAGATAAACAGAGGTTTTAGTGGGATAAAACGTCTTAATTTCTGGATAAAAAGTCAGATTTTATGAGAAAAAGTCAAAATATTAGGTTAAAATTTTTAAACAATGAGATAAAAAGATGTTTACGTGGGATAAAAAGTCATAATTTCTGGATAAAAAGTCAGATATTATGAGAAGAAGCTAAAAAAATAGGTTAAAAATTTTAAACATTGCAATAAAAATATGTTTTTGTGATATAAAAAGTCATGTTTTGAGATTAAGACAATATTTTTACATGATTATAGATAGTTTTGAGAGAAAAAGCCAAAATTTTGCAAATTTAAGTTATAATCTTGAGATATAAAAGTCGAAATTATGAGATTTAAAGTAGAAACTACGACATAGAAAGTCATTATTTTGAAATGATAGAGTCAAAATTTTAGGATAGTCAGACCTGTTATAAAAAAATAAGTGAAAACATTATGATTAAAAGTAGAATTTTGATGTTTTTCCTTATAAATTGATGTAACATACCCCCAAAAAATCTGTAACCATCAAAGGTATTTTTTTTATTTCTGTTTTTTGTTCCGACTTGAAAAATGGGATTCTATAATTTATTATTTGCAGATTTAGTTTTATTTATATTTAACAGGAGAAAATAGTGCAACAATGACAGAAATGTCAGTTTTGAATGATATTTACAGAAGAGAAATTTAATTATGAGGCGACGAAATGAAAACACTCGACAAAGCGAGCTGAAACAAAAGAGCACGGTCACGTACCGATTTCTCTGAGTGTGTGTGTGTGTGTGTGTGTGTGCGTGTGTGTGTGTGTGTGTCCCTGTCACCTCAATGATAAAGAGCCTCAGTGACGTTCACATCGTGTGTCACGTTCCAGCTTCTCTCTTTCCTATTAAGCAGCTAATTGGACTTTGAGCTGCCGACGATGACTTAAAGCATTACCTCATCGCTCAGGTCACGTGACCGCACATGTGTGTGTGTGTGTGTGTGTGTGTGTGTGTGTGTGTGTGGGGCGATGACTCATACCAATAAAAACACCTGGCGTGCCAAAATTTCCAATTTCACCTCATCGACGTCGTGTTTGTTGGAACAGTCCGACTCTGCAGGAGATATTTTTGATTTTATGTCTCATTATTTATATTTTTTTGGTTGTTTTTAATTTATTTCAACACTTTTTTTTATAAATAAAGTATAAAATTATGAATCCGTGACATGAAACTGTTTTTATTTTCCTGTTTTGGTGATGTTTCGGTCAGTACAGAGAAGAGAATTTCACTCCAAAACGTAATATTCTGGAGTTGTTTACAGTAATAAATAGAGGTGATAAATAATAAAAAAGGCTAACAAAGCCTGAAATTGCTTGGAGGAACTATCTCTCGTGTCTCGTGCNACTTATTATCGAGACTCATTATATTTTTTAATAAATGTGACGTTAAGAGGAGATATTGGGACGTTTATTTGTCCCTGTTCACCGTTAAATGGAAATATTATCTCTGAGCAGCAGGTTGGAGAGGGATTAACTCGTATATATGTGACATTATCATGTGCAGACTCTTTCTGGATCATGTCTGCGTCTCCATGTGTGAGTTATACACCTCCTCTCTGACTCATCCCTCTCTCCCCCCTCCTCTAATTGCCTCCCCCCCTCCTCCCTTATCCTCCCCTCAGGCGACCGCTCAGATGGAGGAGCGTCTGGCGGAGCTGCTCTCCTCCTCGGCCCCCGATAAAGTCTGCCCGCTGGCCGACGGGGTCCTGAGCTTCATCCACCATCAGCTGATCGAGCTGTCCAGGGATTGCCTGGAGAAAAGCCGCGAGGGCCTCATCACCTCCCGCTACTTCTACGAGCTGCAGGAGAGTCTGGAGAAGCTGCTGCAAGACGTAAGTTCAGCCTCAGATTACAGTTTGTTCCCCGTCCTAAAGAAGAAACTTTTATTTTTCTTCTAAAGGGGATTTTGTCTCGAGGTTAACAACACAAAGTCAGAAAAACATGACCCTTAACTCACTTTAGTGGTGAGCACATCCATCTGAATATCAATACATCAATACCAACGTTGGTATCAGAATTGGTTCGTATTTGCATGAAGAGATAAATACACAGCAGTGGATTTATGTTGGATTTATACCAATTTGATTTTACTGATCCAAAACTGCAAAAAGGAATTAAATACTTTGGTCCCAGGAGGTGAATTTGGGAACAGAGTCTTGAATTTGTTTGTTTTCCGTGACTCTTAACGGGACGTGGATGACGACATCATGACTGTGGCACTTCTGTGGTCAGGAGACTGAGATGGCAACTCCAGAACCTTCTCTTTATTCTGATGTAGCCAGTATTTTGAAATTTTCACCCATAGTTCTGTCTTTTTATCTCTTTCTTTTTGCATTTCATCCTTTTTTTTTTACTTTTTATGAAGCTCATAACTTCACAAACCAAACTCCCTGCAAAGTTTTGGAGTCATAACTATTTAGTTTTACTGATCCTAGACGGCAAAAAAGGAATAAAATATTCACACCAGAGAAAATCTCAGGTCCCAATAGGTTAATTTGGGACTAGAGTTTTGAATTGTTTGTTTTCTGTGAGCAAAACTCTAAAATCAACGTGGATTAAGACATCATAACTGTGGCACCTTTGTGGTCAGGAGGCTGAGATGGCCACTTCAGAACCTTCGCTTAATTCTACCGTAGCCAGTCGCAGATGGTTGACTTAAAACTCATAGTAATGACTTCTTATCTCTTAATTTTGACTTTATAATATCCTTGATTGGAATTTTTCACCCATATATATGCTCTAGTCTCCTCATATTTGCATTCCATCCTTTTTTTATGTTATTGAACTCATAACTATTATAACCAAACTCCCTGCACATACAGCAAGTTTTTGGTTTTATACATGGGTCAATGACGTGACGTCCCCTTTTTTGTGTCTGAGTGCAATATTTCCTTCCATCATGAATTGAGTATTTCATCACATGTATTTGTTTATTCTATGAAACCTGTGTTATTTGAACACATCTTTAAACTATTAAAATATAACATGTTTTTTTGTATTTTGGTTCCTCAAACCCCCAAAATGTCAGGTGGTGCAACCGTCCTGACAAGTATCCACAGTAATTAAACTCTAAAAATTGAATGTCACTTATTGTAAATGGAAATTAAAAATACAGTGGCATTATTTTATGCTTGAACCTTTTTAAATAAAACATTCTTTGCAAATTAAAAGAATTTTAAAGCTGTTGAGAAATGTAAAAAACTTTTGTCCCGTAATTTTCACCTTGTCAAATGTCAGGGTGGTGCAACCGTAACATTAGACTTTTATTTTAAAGTGAAGAGAATAAAACAGGAAACAGGAAACTGCATCAGCCAGAGGAGCNAATTTCCATGTCAGGTGGTACAACCAATGTAATAATGTGAAATGTTATTTTAACATCAAATTATTTATCTTATTCACAAATAAAAGAAATGAAACACACAAAATGAAAATGTATGAGTCACTACAGACACTTGAGAGATACTTGCCAATAATTTCACACAGAAAAAATAACAGGAACATATAAATATATTTTCATATATTTGGTTGCACCACCTGACATTTTTGGGTGCTCAAATTAAAAATACTAAAAAATAATGAACCTAAAAACTTTGAAATGTTGATCAACTACTGAAACCTGTTAGAAAATTTAATTCAAAGAACTTTTAAAAAATAAGTTTTTAGACCCTCTTTTTGTCATTGACCCACGTCTTGTTTTTTCACCTATACGTCACCAGACCGAAGCTTTTTTGTCTTAATTTGGAGTTTGTTTGTTTTCTGTGACACTAAAACCAGACGTGGATGAAGACATCATGACGGTGGCACCTTCGTGGTCACGCTTACTTAAACATGGAATAACTCACGGCGTGACGCGCTCCTTCGGTCACTCATCATGTTTGGAAATCGTCAGCGCGAAACGTGACATCATAGGAAAGGAACGCAGACGGATAAATTCCTTCACCTGTGCCAGTTTTTGTTTCGATGTTTTGGGATCTTTATTTTGTGTATGAAGGCGTTTGTTTCTATGAGTGTGAGCGCTGATGTGTAGTTACATGTGTGTGTCAGTGGTGACATCTCTATTAGCTCAGTTTTCCAGCGCCCGGGGGCCGACATTACGACTCCCACCGGCCCCTTATTGACCTTCTGTTCTGCCGGGACACACACAAACTATCTCTCAATCATGCGCACACACACATTTATGCAGGCGAGCACACACACACACACACACACACACACGCAACCTCCTCGATTTTAATTTCACACTCCAGCAGTCACCAGGGGCTGACAGATGACTCTCCCAGACGAGCAGGAGGGGGTGAAGGAGGCGGGGATTCACGGGGATTCCTCCGCTCCTGATTGGCCGTGAGGTTCCCGAAGAAGAGGAGGAGGTTGTGAAGATTGTTCGAATGCTTTTGGAGGGCGAAGGAAGTGGAGTTGTTCACATCTGGAGAAACTGCAATGCAGCCCCCATCGCGGTGGTGGTGGTGGTGGCGGTGGTGGTGATGACATCACCAATTAGGCGGCGTCGGGCAGGTTGATTTGGCGAGCGGACGAGTGTGAAAGCAGAGAGGAGGATGAGGCGGTGAGCAGGTGGAAGGAGCCTCCCTCGCCGCCGCCTGCTTCGTTTATGGACATTTATCGGCGTGTTTTTGGGTGGAAGTATGTCTCGCGTGTCGTGGCAGAGGAGGCTGCAGGTGGAGGAAGAGGAGGTGCTGCAGGAGGAGGTGATATGGAGGAGCGAGTGGAAGGTGTTCACGCACTGGGAGGAGGAGGAGGAGGAGGACGAAGGATTCACAGTTGAGTCCATTTCAGTTTGGTTGCGCTTTATTGACGCCACTTTAAAATGTTTATCACGGCTCAAAAAGTCTCTTTAACTTTAAAGCAGCTTTAAACTGAATATATTCAACAACATAAAACAGAAGTTACAGAAACATATTTACAAATAATCTAATTTCAGTAAAACTCTCTGTATAAAGAGAACACAACATCGTCTGCAAACAACATGAATCTGAACTCTACTGTAAACTTAAAAGTTCATTTTTTGATGCAATTTCTTTATAAAAAATGAACATCCTGAAAAATTAGGGGCAAAAAAGTTGTGGTACATTTAAAAAAAAAAACTGACAAGACATTTTTTTACTCATGAGCCTTGTGTATCTTTGCTGAGAAGATAAGAGGAAGTTTATTAGAATTTTTAACTGGAATTATAAACAAAAACTAGCATTATTTATCTGGTCTTATTATGTTGTGTATCTCAGTTTCTCTCGTGTGTTTTTTTTTATCTTTCCTACAGTTGCTTTTACTTGTTTTTATTTTTTTCCATAGCTTTATCTTTTAAATGGTATTCTCTGTTATTTTATTTACAGTGAAACTTACATATTGACATATCCTTCACTTTTTTTTTTTAAGTTAAACTCTCTGTATTGAGAGAACACAACATCGTCTGCAAACAACATGAATCTGACCTCTACTGTAAAGTTCAAAGTTCATTTTTTGATACAAATTCTTAATAAAAAATGAACATCCTGAAAAATTAGGGGCAAAAAAAGTTGTGGTACATTTTAAAAAGAAACTAAACAGACATTTTTTTTTACTCACAGGCCTTGTGTTGTGTATGTCTTACTTTTTTTCTTTGGTTATTAGAATATTATGTTTTAACATCTTTGCTTCATTCATAAGATTTTTTTTACTGGCATTATTAATGGATACTAGAATTCTTTATCTGGTTTTATAATGACTTTTATTTATTTTTAACAATTTACATAGCTTTATCTTTTAAATTATATTCTCTGTTATTTTAGTTATGGTTGGTCTTTCTCATAATTAGGGTTTTATACAAACTCTTCTTTTTAGTAAAACTCTGTATAAAGAGAACACAACATTGTCTGCATACAACATGAATCTGAACTCGACTGTAAACTTAAAAGTTCATTTTTTGATACAATTTCTTAATAAAAATGAACATCTTGATAAGTTAGGGGGATAAAAGTTGTGGTACATTTTAAAAAGACATTTTTTTACTCACCTAACTTTTTTCATTCGTTATTAGAATGTTATTTCTGTGTATCATTGCTGAGAAGATAAGAGGAAGTTTATTTGAATTTTTAACTGGAATTATAAACAAAAACTAGCATTATTTATCTGGTCTTATTATGTTTTGTATCTCACTTTCCCTTGTGTTTTTTTATTTTTCCTACTGTAGCTTTTACTTGCTTTTATCTTTTTCCATAGCTTTATCTTTTAAATGATATTCTCTGTTATTTTATTTACAGTTAAAGTTATATATTGACATATTATTCACATTTTTTTCAAGTAAAACTGTATCTCGAGAACAAAACATCGTCTGCAAACAGCATGAATCTGAACTTTCAAGTTCAAAGTTCTGCTTTTGATACACTTTTTGTCTCAAATTTAGTGTTTTTTCAAACTTATGCTGTGAACTCATACTATTTTATTCATATAATAACAGTTATAGTAAGATATTGACAAATTATTCATATTTGTTTTTAGTAAAACTCTTTGTACTATGAGAACACAACATCATCTGCATACAGCATGAATCTGAACTATAGTAATCATCATAATAGTAGTAATAATAGGTTTTATTTGTAATGCACTTTATATTTAAACAATATCAAAGTGCTACACAAGCAGAAAAAAGTAATAATAAAACACAATTTGATCTTAAAGTTAAAAAGGAGAACTCTAGAGACTTTTACTAAAATTTACTTCAAAAATGAAAGTTGTGCTTTAATATATTTTTTTTAATCTCCATTATTTGTCTTTTACATCTGATTTTAGTAAAACTCTTTTTATGACAAGAACACAACATCCTCTGCATACAGCACGAATCGGAATTCTACTTTTAAGTTAAAAGTTCTGCTTTTTAAAACAATTTCTTTCAATTAACTTATAGTTTCTACAAACTTCTGGAGCTACATTTATTACAACCAGCAAAACAGCAACTACTTATGCAGTTTTTATAACTTTTGAAAAGAGGAGCACAATTTTACAATACATAGAAAATAATATAAATGTTTGCAAAGTATTTAACTTTGTTTTTCTTTAATCAGATTTATGAAACATAATATCAGGGTGCAAATGCTTTGGCTTTATAAGATGCTTAATAACATATTGTTTACAACTAATTGAATGTTTATTTCCATGATACAGCTAATTTTATGCCACATATAGCAGAATTTGTCACCACAGTTAATTTTTAGTAACGAGAAACAACGAGAAAACAGAATTGTTCGTGTTCGTTGAAGTTTTAGGACAATATTGAAGAAGTTCCCTAAATTAACAGCTTGATCCAGAGGTCGATGACAAATTCATGAATTATTTAACCTCCTTGTAATCCGCTAAATGATTGGTCGTTAATAATTTAGAGCCTTTGAATGAGTCATCAGGTCGTTTTGTCGTTCAGAGATGTGTCATCTTAATAGTTTCATTTTGATTGATATTTGATATTTTCGTCTTCTAATGTTCTGGTCACGACTTCATGAGCTGACAGAGGGAAAATCTGTGGTTTTGAGGCTCAAACGCTGATGATGTTACGTTTAGAAATCTGTCTCCAATTATTCAAATATTCAACGTTTATGATAAAGTGGAAATTTAATTCAATTTAAGACCTTAAAGGAAAAAAGTATGAGTTTGGTCTGGTTGACACAAACAAACCTGATGTTCTTTCATTTATAACAAAGATATTATTGAATATGAACCTTAAATGTTTTCAAAAACAACTAAAGCTTGAACAAAAAGTGAATAAAAAACTTTTATAACCCGATGAAACTTTTAAGTTTTTGAAACTCAAATGAATGAAGAAATAAATTAGAAATTAAAAAGGGAGTATCTGAGTATAAATTGCACTACATTTATGCAGTTACTCATCAAGAATAAAGAATAATAATATAATAATTTTATTTATATATCACCTTTCATACATACAATACAACTGAAAGTGCTTCACATTTAAAAGAAAAGCAAAGGAAATGATGCAAATTAAAAAAGACAACATGGTTAAAAATTATCGTATTTAAACTTTTTCATTCTTTCAGACATTTTTGTCCTCATAAAACTTTTTTTCCCTTTCTACTGCATTTTGGTTGTTATATTTCACTTTCTGATTGGGGTATAAGAATATTATTTCTGTGTATATCTTTGCAGAAATGGTAAAAAGAAGTCTCTATTAAGTTTTTATCAGCTTTACCAGCAAATAATTAGCATTATTTATCTGCTCTTATTATGTTTTTTTTAATCTTAGTTTCCCTTATGGTTTTTAATTACCCAACAATAATTTGTTCATATTTATTTCCACAGATGCATCTTTTATATGATATTCTCTTATCTTTTTTAGTTGGTGGAACCAGAATACTTTTCAATATCGTACTGTTTTCTGATTGTTTTGTGACTAAATGTCAAAGTTGATGTCATGAATATCTTATATGTAAAAGTTAAATTTTGGTTTTATCTTTTTCAAGAGTTTCCTCTTGAGGTGAAGTGAGAAAAAAGTTATTTGTTTTGGAGTTTTTTGAGCGGATTGACCCTTTAATGTCATCTTTACGTTTAGAAATAAGTTTCCAATTATTCAAATATTCAATGTTTATGATAACATGGAAATTTAATTCAATTTCAGACTTGAAAGGAAAAAAAGTACAAGGTTGGTCCCTGGTTGACACAAACAAACCTGATTTTCTTTCATTAATAACAAAGATATTATTGAATATAAACCTTAAATATTTTCAAAAACAACCAAAGCTTCTTGAACCAAAAAAATTAATCAAAAACTTTTATAACGAGATAAAACCTTTCAGCTTTTGACACTCAAGAAAAATAATAATAATAATAATTAATTAATTAAAAAATGAAATAGGGAGTATTTGAGTAGAAGTTGCTCTAAATCTATGCAATAAACAATCAAAAACACCAATATTGTGTAATCTATTTATTTTTCTTGCTGTGTTTCTCGCCTTTCGTACATAAACTGCAACTCAAAGTACTTTACATTTAAATAAAAAGCAAAATTACATTAAAAAACTATTAAATTTAAAGAAAAACAAAACAAAAACTTCATGACTTTTTCTTTTATTCCTTTCAGACATTTAATCCTCATAAAACTCTTTTTTCCTCTTTTTTTTTTAACATTTTAAGAATCATATTTCTTTTTATGCTTTGGTTTTTATAATATTATTTCTGTGTATCTGCTGGGATGGTAAAGGAAATCTGTGTTAGATTTTTATCAGCATTATTATTTTTCTGCTCTTCTTATGTTTTTTTTTTTTATCTCAGTTTCCCTGGTGGTTTTTATTTTTCTTACAGTAGCTTTTGTTTGTTTTTATTTTTTCCCTTTTATTTTATTAAAAGTTGGTGGAACCAGAATATTTTTCAATGCCGTACTGTTTTGTGACTAAATGTAAAAGTTGATATCATTACCTACAGGTTATAAATAAAGAAACATAACCTGAATTTATCATCCAAGTTAAATTTTGTCACCATCTCCCTTGAGTTGAATAAGTCGTGTGTTTTGGAGTTTTTTGAGTGGATTGACCCTTTAACTGCATCTTTATTAAGATTTTGGATGAAATAAGAAGAAAAAACTTCTTATATTTACTCAACAGGTTGGAAACGTCTTCGTTCTTCGTCGTAGTTTCAGGTTGATTCTCAGTCTCTGACCCGTTTCTCTTCCTTTGTCCTTCTCGCTCGCTTCTTTATTCATCCGCCGCCGCCGCGCTCCCTCTCCTCATGTCACGACCCCATTACGGCGTTCGCAGGAGGCCTCACCTCTCCTCCTCTTCACCTCCTCTCTCTCCCCTGCTCTCGTCTTTCATCTCTCCTCCACCTCGTCTTCATTTCGTCTTCTCTCGCCCTCTCTCATCCATCCTTGTCACCGGGGGGGTCCTGAGTGACCTGCCTGGCTGTCACCATGGCAACCTGCATCCAGGTCATTCCCCACCCCTGCTGGAACCCCTGGGAGACCCCGTTAGACTCCCCGCAGGTCACCTGAGGGCAGATGAAGCGAAGTGCCAGCTCAGCTCCGCTCATCCGTCACCAAACTTACAGTCTGCGTTAACGAGCTTCCTCACCTGCTGGGACAGGTGATGACATCACTGAGAGGCTGAACAGGTGACCTCACCTGGTCACAGGAATATATGAGGGAATGAGATCTCTTTCTTCTCTGAGTTTTGCCGTTGATGCAGCTTTAAGTGACTTTAACTCGATCAGCAAACTCGCTGTGCTGTTGGTGTCTGGATTGCAGGACAGGACATTTTACCACAGTGTCAACAGGCAGACGTACTTTCAGTGGATTTATCTGGTGGGATCAGGTGATTTTGAGGTCTAGGATTAATCTCTGTTGTTATTAGTAATGGGTGTTTTATTTTTTTTATTTGCAGTGATGTCCAACCTGTGGGTCGTGGCCCCCTAGTGGGCCGTGAAGGTATTGCAAACGGGCCGCAGAATCATTTCCCAAATTCTATGGTTGTTTTTCTTTTTTTCTTTCTTTTGGTGGTGGTAGTCAAGATGAGAGTCTTATCTCATTTTAACCCACCATGAGTTCAGCACTTCGCGGTATTTAGCAACTTACAACGGAGAGGAACAACTTTCCTTTAAAAGGCAGAAACCGCGGACAGAACCAGACACGTGTTAGACAGACATCTACGTGGACTGTGTTGGGGTTAGGCTATGTAAATGATAATAAATATGAAACTGGTAACTAGATCTGGATACCTCTGGAAGTGAATAAATCAAAAAAGAAAGTTCCAATAAAACAGGTGATGTTGATGTATTGTTTTGTTTTATGTAACTTTCAGAAGTACGCCACCCAGTGTCTCAAAGTAGTAATAGGGACTGAACATAACTTTTCTTCATCATCCTGTTTAGACATTTACTTGTTATTTTTTTGATATTTAGAATTCTCAGTATTGTTAAAAAAAAAGTTGAAATTCTGTATGCTAACTGCTAGCATATCAATGCAATTTCTCATACGCCTTAGCATCGAGCTATCCCTGTGTTTTCTTGAAGGTCTGTGGTTCATTAGGAGATTAATAACACATTGAATGTATTAAATCTGAATCTCTTGTGAGAGAGTAATGTATGTTTCTTTATGTCCTGAATCAGAGTTTTCTTAGGGGAACTGTCATTTATATGCTAAGCTAAGCTAGCTGGGGTAGAAAAGTCGACGTAAAGTCTGTCTGCTGCAGCATAATGTAAAGAATCAAGAAGAACAAGAACTGGTTCTCGATTCTCATCCCTACTTCGATGACTTTGTAGAGATTAGCAGCTTTGTTGTTGGTGTCCGGATTGCAGGACAGGACATTTTACCACAGTGTCAACAGGCAGAGGTTAAAATATATATATTTTTTACATTGTTATTATGCATCAATATTTAGATATTTGTTAAATACAATAACAATTTGTCGTGTTTGGAGTTGGTGAATTCCTCTTTCACTAATCACCCCAGCAACTAGGGCTGAACGATTTATCGTTTTCTGATCGAAATCGAAATTTCAAACATCGAGATGATGTGATCGCTAAAGCTGCGATTTATTTTTTTGCTCCTGACTAACCCAGGATTTGTTATATCAGCTGTTTTTTTTGACACAATTAAGAATATTTTGCTCTACATCATTTTTAAAAGTTAGGAGTCAAAGATAGCTCTTTTCCTTCTTCAGTTTCTACAACTAAAAATACAATTTAAAAAGTCCGGTTTAGAAAAAGCAGGAATAGGTTTTAGAATCTGGATTTTGAGAAGAGTCAGAATTTAACAACTTATTGAAAAATATCATTTTTTTTGCCTTTTATCCTAAAATTTTTGTATTTATTTCTCATAATTTTGACTATTTGTGTCAAAATTTCAACTTTTTATTTCAAAACGTAGACTTTTGTCATCTTCAAATTTTGACCTTAAATGAGAAAGTTTGGACTTTTTTCCACATAATCTTAAACTGATTTCTTAAACTCTGGAAGTTTATTGACTTTTTGTTTCAGAATTTTGTCTTTATTTCTCAAAATTTCCACTCTTCATATTAAAATATTGACCTTTTGTCTCAAAGTTTGAAACAATTCTTACCTTCAGTTTTTATTTTCATCCTCACATTCGAGTAAAAACTTTTGATGTTTCAATGGTTTGATGTAATTTTCTGTCAAGTTTGTAAATGTTACTGTAAATTGTGAAAACTTCACTTAAGTTTGATTAAAAGAAAATCGTGAATCCTATTGAAATCGCTGAATCTGCCAGAAAAAACGCAATTAGATTTTTTTCTAAAATTGTTCAGCTCTACCAGCAGCATCAAAAACAACTGTAAAAGAAAAATATTCTTAATATAATCTCTACGCTGACGATGTTGTGGACTATTTTAGGTCATAAATTTGTATTTTGCTTAAAGTTGAGTCTGTTTTATTTCCAGAAAAATCTCCTCACTGGAGCGTTAATACAAAATAGTGTGTATACCAGTGATTCCCAACCTGTGGTCCGTGGCCCCCTGGTGGGCCGCGAAGGTACAGCAAGTGGGCCGCGAAATCATTTCTAAAAAAGTATTTTATTGGAGTGTAATTATATAAAGATACAAGGTACAAATAGGAAAATTAAGAGACAAATACAAATAATAACATTCAAAATGTTTAACTCAGTTAAGTTGTAAAAGAAATTAAAACAGTTCTGATTTTAATATATGAAAAAAGTCCCCTAAGAAGGCATGTTATTCCTCTAAAGATAGCATGACCTGAAAAATAACAACAACCTGAAATGTCATTGAAAAAAAATGTAATAAATATCAAATTTCCAAAAAATGTCAAAACTGTAACCAGAGTGCTGAGCCTGAAATGTAACGAAAAAGTATAAAGTAAAACCCAAAATATAATAATTGTACCTGAATGTAATAAGTTGTCATAATTTGGGCAAAAAGTTACTACGTTTTCAGCTTAACGTCTATTTTATTATGTACCAAATATCACATTTTGGGTTTTATTACATTTTTTTTAACTATATTTTGGGTCATTTTTATAAATGGGGTTCTAAAAAAAAAGTATATAGTGGTATATATTGGGTTGGAAGTGGGCCTCAAACATTTTTGAGCTTCAAAAGTGCGCCCTGATTTGGAAAAGGTTGGGAACCACTGGTGTATACTCTTTAATACAAAGTGAAATACTCTGATTTTTTTGTTACACGCGTCGTTGAACATACGTGCAGCATTGTTCATCCTCTGGAGAGTCGTGTTCACATTAGACATGCAGGGTGAATATACAGTCTGTCACACACACACACACACACACACACACACACACACACACTCTGACTGGTTAATTAGCTCCTGCGCTGTGGGATTTCTCCGCTCGGTCGCCCGTTACTCACCAATCACCTCACACACACACGTTTCACTTAATACATATTTAGCGTTCATGTACAGTACATACACACACACACACCCCTCCCCTGCAGGTTTCATTACTTTTATAAATAATTCAAGGTGTGTGAGTGTGTGTGGGTGTGTGTGTGTGTGGGTCAGGGGGCCCGGGGCCTCCAGTCATCACGGCGCTGTCAGGGTAACAGCGACGAGCCGGCGGCGCTTTGTTTATGAAGCAGGAGCTCGTCTGACACGTTATACAGTACATACATTATACACATAAATATATTTATATATACACACACACACACACACACACACACACACACACACACTCTAGAGAATAAGACATATTTACAGCGGCTGCTTGGGTAATTGTTTGGACACACACACACACACACACACACTTCCATCTCTTTCCTCGAATCAGTGTTACCTCTGGATGCGTTTCCAGTCACTTACAGTGGATTGTGGGTAAATTGCTCTGTCTCCAACCTGACAGACATTTCACGGTGGATCTCGGGGAGCGAGGCAGCAGCGCCGCCGCCGCCGCCACCGCTGATTTAGATTACGTCTCAGGTGTCACTGAAGGACGCCAGGACTCGGCGAAGCGCTCGCTCTTCTTTGTTTGTGAAGGACAAACACAACACGAGGACGATCTGAGCGGCTCCAAGGACAAAGAGGATGATGAATTATTAAATATATAATTAAAGATAATGAAGAGATGGTGTTAAGAGGGATTAGGCGGCGCTTAGAGAGCACGCAGAGGCGTTAAAGATTAATGTCTGAGTTTTTGAATAATGATCTCAGCTGTGATAACACAAATATACCCAGGTGTAAAAATCTAAACTTTGACTCCTCTCTGTGTTGAAAAAACCTTTTAACCTTTTCCTCCTGTTGCTTTGTTTCTCTCTCAGGCTCACGAGCGCTCGGAGAGCGTGGAGGTCACCTTCGTCACGCAACTCGTCAAGAAGCTGATGATCATCATCGCCCGGCCGGCGCGTCTGCTGGAGTGTTTGGTGAGAGAAACGTTATCAGTCATGAATGAAAAACTTTTTCACGCTTTTGTTAAAGTCTTATTTCCGAGGTTTGCATGTTAAAGAGGGGGTGTGTAGTCTTTATTTTGTCCCTCTGGTGCCCCTGTAGTCATAAAAATCTCTCTGTTTCTCTCCCTGGTGTTTCGTTAAAGTCTTATTTCCTCCTTCAAACTCTGCTCTGGCTCCTGTCTCTTTAAGAACTGATGTTAAAGTTTCTTTTTTCTAGTTTTTAAAGCTCTACACGGCCTTTATGTTGCAGCTCCATCAATGAGGTTCTAGAATGTTCAACATGAAGGTCAGAGAACTTTCTGTGCCCTTGATGATGTCACAACATGAAGGCCAGAGAACTTTCTGCCCTTGATGATGTCACAACATGAAGGTCGGAGAACTTTCCGCCCTTGATGATGTCACAACATGAAGGTTTAGAGAACTTTCTGCCCTTGATGATGTCACAACATGAAGGACAGAGAACTTCCTGCCCTTGATGATGTCACAACATGAAGGTCAGAGAACTTTCTGCCCTTGATGATGTCACAACATGAAGGGCAGAGAACTTTCTGTGCCCTTGATGATGTCACAACGTCAAGGTCAGAGAACTTTCTGTGCCCTTGATGATGTCACAACATGAAGGGCAGAGAACTTTTTGTGCCCTTGATGATGTCACAACATGAAGGGCAGAGAACTTTCTGCCCTTGATGATGTCACAACATTCCGGAACCCTATGAATGTTTTTAAAGGAAACTCCAGACCCTTATCTTTTTAATCTGAAAAAAAACAAAAAAAAAAAAAACGCTTCCCCTCCGATTGACCAGCCAAGACCTTGGTGTTTGAGGCCCGCACCTCCAATAATTCACAAACCAGTTAGAAAATTCACATTTGGCAAAGTTCTGATGCTTTTTATTTTTTTTCCAAGAACATTTTTCTACAGTTTACAGACAGGTTCAGAGATTAATATAACATATTTATAGCACTGACCCAAGAGCACGATTACCTGAGTCACTTATTATAACAATTTAAATAAGTATTTTGTTAGCAACTTAGCGCGATTTCTGCCCTTGATGATGTCACAACATTCCGGAACCCTCTGAATGTTTTGGTGTTTGAGGCCCACACCTCCAGATTCATTGTTTTCTACAACACGTTTATATAAATCGTTAACTAAACAGCGTAATTGCCTGAGTCACATATCGTGAAAATTTTGAATTTAAATAAGTATTTTGTGAGCAGCGCAGCATGATTTCTACCCTTGATGATGTCACAAGGAAAATAAAGACCTTTTTTTTTTTTTTTTTTTTTCAATCAAGAGTTAAAACTTTCAGCTTAGGAGTATTTTATCTTAATCATTGTTTTCATAACATTTTTTTTCCTAAAAATAAACCTTTACTACACACATACAATGTCAGCAAAACACGCTAAAAGTCACAAACTCATCAAAACTAATTTTAGTGCGTATTGTTTCTCCTCAACCTCTTACTCCAAAAACTTTCCCTCTCTCCTTGAAGCCATATAACTTTGTGATTGGCTGATTTGATTCACTTTTGACCAATAGGAAAGTCAAGTGTCATGATGCTGTTGCTGTAGAAATATTAGTTTTGGTTAATTATGGTCAAAGTAGCTGTGAGGACTTTTTCGAAAAAAAACTAGTTTCGTGTTTGTTTCGGCTTGTTTAACAAAAAAAAAAAGGAATGGAGAGCAGATCTTCATTTTAACTCTAATTTTCTTTGTTCAAGACGACTTTTTACCGGATACAACACAACGAGGTAACGTATTCATCAACAGTTACGTAGCGCTGTTGTTTGAAATGTGACAAGAAGTAAACTTTGTAAGTCTGTAGCGTAGTTTAGTAGCCGGCTACATTTAGTTTAGCTCCTCACAGCTCGGTGCTCTGATACATGTCTGTAACGTTAGTGAATCCTGGTTGTGTCCTACCAGGTCTCATCTACCAACTCCAACCTCACCAAGCAGAGCAAACGTAACCTGGCTCTTCATTTTATTGATAGACTCTCAGGTTTGAACAGATCACTGCAGAATAACTGCTGCATGTGGACAGGAATCAACATTAGCACAAACACATTAGAGACTGTTTTAGCCTTTAGCCTGTGCTCTATCACTCTCGGTGTGGTGTTGTCGTAGAGACTTCGACTTGGCGTAAATCCTGTCCAGTCTGGGAAATAGAATTTAGAAAGAACCTATTTTAGCAGTGAGACTGGGCCTCATTCACAAAATGTTCGTATGCACAAATTTGTGCCTAAATCATGCGTACGAACGTTTGATGCACAAACCTGTGATTCATCAAAGTTTTCTTACCTGAATTTCTTCTTACTTTGCGAACAAATGTAGAACCTCCTCAGACCATGAGTACGTACAAATAATGAATGATCAGCTGTTTATATAACTTAAAACACAGACTCTTTTCACTAAAAACATAACATTTTAAAACTACTTTCAGTAAAAGAAAAAAGCCTTAATCAGAAACTGTGCATTGGCTAAATTTATTAAATAACCGTGAAACTGACACATTTTCGTCCTCATCATGTTTATAATATTGAATCTTAAATAAAATACTTAGTTTAGATTAAAAATATAATCATGTGCAGATCAGAATGTCACATTATTTTATGTTGATTAAATCGTCGACTGCTCTGACAAACAGTTTCATAAAGTTGTGCAAACTGAATGAAGACGTAAAATAATTTGCTTCTTCTTATGATTTTTAACATTTTCTGAGTAAATGACGCACACACAGCTCAGCTGTTCACTCAGATTTATTTACCTGTTTGTAAAAATATCCAGCAGCTGTTTTAATGTGTTATTTATGTTACGGATACACGGTACGATCTCCCTCACAGCACCAGGAGAATCAGCTGATCATTTTTCTCCGGTCAGGACGAGCGTCTGCAGACGAGTCTCTGAGACACCGAGAGAACGAGCTGTGAGGTTGACGCTGATGATGAGGACCTAAAGGAAGACTGCTCCTCCTTCTGAACCCCTGAACAGATGTCCTTATATGGATGAATTGGGGCGTGGTTTATGTTAATTTCAGGATGCAGGAACGCGCCTGTGGATTTAGAATGATTCTGATTCACTAATATACGGTGGTGGGAACAAAAACAGCTGGTTCGCACGTGTCATGAATCCGACGGTGATTTTGTGTATTTTCTCATTTCGTGCGGGGAGTAAGAACATTTCTACGCATTTATTCGTGAATGAGGCCAATGTCATTTTACAAAAATCTAATCACTTACAGATCTATTAATTGTTTTTATTTGGCAAAAAAAATCTGTAAATCAGGGCTTTGAACCGGTTCACAAAACAAGATCGAAAACAGAAACTTTTGCCATTTTGCTACGAATGGAAACGAAACAGGAAACTTTTGGAATTCCACAGTTATGGAGCAGAACTGGAACATTATCAACGATGGAAATTGGTTAAAATTAGTATTTTATTTGTTCCTGAAACGTCTGTCATGTTGGTCATGTGGCCCAAACTCATTCACTTATACCTGGTCGGGAACGCAAATGTAAGGGTGGAAGGAAAAAACTAAAAACGTTAAATTACTGTTTCTGTTTGGGATGAACCAATTGGGAAAACTCTGGTTCAAAGCTTTTCACACAAATTCATTTCACTTCATAAACAAAGACAAAAAACCTGTTTTTTCTTGGAGGATGAAAGATAAACAGAGAAAATTAGTCTCTTTGAGAAAGACTGATCCTTGAATAATTTTCAGATAAATTTCTTTTCATGGACTATTTTCTCTGCCCATCACATTTCCCATCTCTCTTCAGCTGTCCTGATTCATAAAAGCCAAAAACTTAAGGTCTAGTCCATCATAACAAAGTAAAATTAAATAAATCAACAAACAGTGACTTAAACCTCCACATTAATGAGCCCACCTCAGGGTAAAAATTCCTCTGACGCTCACTGTTAGATAAAACGTCAGGTGAGAGTTTTGACAAACATCCATATAATCATCATGTCATCATTTTCCCGTTAACTATTTCCCCATCTGTGGATGACAGCTGAAGCTTCACAGAAACTGTTTTGCTGGAAGCTAAAAAGAAGCTTTGAAGTCAGTCGAGGGTCTGGATTATGGAAACTGACAACAAATGTCTAACAGAGCAGGTTTTCTGCTTCTCCATATCATAATCTTGGATTTAAATACAGATTTATATGATGCAGAAATCCCTAAATCTGACTATAAACTGATAGAAAATGGTACCAGAGCATCATGAGATTTCTTCAAGATCTGGGTCAATGACAAAAAGAGGGTCTAAAAACGTATTTTTAAAAAGTTCTTTGAAAATGGATAAAAACATATTTCCGAGTGAAGAATTATGTTTTCTAACAGATTTCAGTAGTTGACCAACATTTCAAAGTTTTTAGGTTCATTATTTTTTAGTATTTTTAATTTGAGCACCCAAAAATGTCAGGTGGTGCAACCAAATATATGAAAATATATTTATATGTTCCTGTTATTTTTTCTGTGTGAAATTATTGGCAAGTATCT